>JAXBDA010003314.1:0-35500 GCA_036023075.1 Gaultheria prostrata | reverse complement strand
AATAATACCCACTAACTTTTCAAAAAGGAATCTACTTTTAAGGGCAAAATAGGAAATGTACCCACTAACTTTTCAAAACACACACTTATTAAGGGACAGCCAAAAATGGAAATGTCTACACTATAAAATGGACGGAGGGAGTAAAAATTTTTGTAATTAAATATGTGTATTTTATTTTGAGTTAATATATTAGGTGTTTAATTTTGAATGACCTGGTTTGATGAGTGTTCATAGTATATGACTAAGTGTTGAAACAAAAATCCGAGATAATATAACTACATGTAATATAAAAAATAAAAAAGCCTAGAATGTTCAGTAGATTATCTACGGGAAAACTATGAAGCCGCCTATGGGCTTTAATTGGGTTGTTTATATTAGATTGATTTGTGGAATTTTTTTGGACTGTTTGTTCAAATATTTCTTAGATTAGGTATTCAGGTATTTTTGAATTAGGTGTTCATAAAGGATTAAACTAATACAAACCTAAAAGTACTACTCGTACATGTATTAAAAAAAATATTGGGGTTTTGGATTGTCCCATATTGACAGGCCCAAGTAGAATCAAGTTCGGCCCACTACATGCTTGTTACAACTTTTGTGAAATTTATTCAACATTTGATAGCCCACCACTTAAACAAATTGCACTATCAAATCAATGGAGCGTTGTGAATTCTACTCCCACTTAGAGTCGGCCTCAATGTTTGGGTTATCCAAACCCAACCTTAAGGAAGAAAAAGATATTGCGATGTAAATCTATTATTCCTTGCATCATAGGTGTTGCTGCGTCTTGAGATCTTAATTGCCATGGTTAAGTGAAAAAATAAGTCATAAAGATATACAAGTAAAAAAAAACAAGGTTACATGTTGTGTTTTAGCTTGTTTTCATAAAAAAAATTTAAACAAAACAACTTTTCCTTAATAGTATGATCCGATTCAAAGAAAATAATTTTTCCTTTCCATTTTTTGAAGCAAATTCTTCAATTTATTCATCATACTTTGACTTGGCCAATATATTAGTTTCAATTTAAAACATAGCCAATTCGCTTAATGTCTCTTATGGCATGGTAGTCCCAAGGTAAATTTTTATCGGCTTCAACTTAGATTCACTCTCAACATAATTTTTTGAATGAAACACTTTCAGTGTCAAGCTCTTCACATTAAGCAACTCACCGATGTATTGAACACGAAAACAAAATATAAACATTTTGCACGTAGGCCAAAAAAAAAAATTCTTGCTTTCGCACAAGATTTTTGTAAAGACCCGTTTTTGCAATAATTAAAGTTATTAGTTTTTTTATTTATTATTTTATTACGTTCCCTTAGCAACTAGATAACTATGTAAAAAAAAAAATAGATAAACATGTTTAATTTGGACTTGATTTTATTGTTTTAAAAGAAAACAAAATCCATATTTATCTCTCTCTCTTTGTGTATGTATATATATCTCCCTTATCTCTCCTATTTATTCAACCCAACAATTATCTCCCTCTCTCCTATTTATTGTCTTTATTTGTTGCACCTCATTATCCTTTTAGTTTTAATTTTTTTTAACTCTTAGTTTATCTCTCCATTAACTACATATACACTATATTTGTATAAAACTATCTACTTCCTCCGTCCGTGTTTGTTGGTTCTTTTTGAAAGTTTATGTCATTTTTCAATTGATTATATTTTTTAATACGGATGTCTAAAAATATACAATACTGATCTTGTTTGATAGATCTCAATTTGTTCTATTATTCAAAGTTTTGAAAATCATGAAAAACATTACCATAAATTGGAAGATATAAATGTTTGGAAAATAGCCAAATTCCGAAAAAGGACCAACAAACAAAGACGAGAGTATATCGTAACATTTGCATAACAAATCATGAAATCAAATCATAGATATGTTATGAATTCAAGGTCAAAACATGATATTGACCTTGAATTCATAATGATGCCAGACAAAATCATGAATTTACTATTCAAGATTGATTTTCTGGATTTATACAAAAACGTTACGAATGCTTAAATATACCAAAATAAGTTGGATATTAATCTATCGACAAAATTTTGGAGTTCCCACTTCACTCTCTAGACAGGCAACGCTCCCCGTTCTCTCTAAAACTCATTATTAAGGGTTTTCCTTTGAAGTTCCCGCTTGCTTGGGTTTTTATTTTGTGGTTGTACTTTCTGTTTTCCTCTTTTTTCTTTCAACTTTTGGTAGGATGCCCCCGCCCCCTCCCATTCCCCCTTATCGAGTTTCTTTAATTAACTTTTTGCCGATCAAAACAAAAAGTTTGATATAAAGGTTAGTTGAAAACCAACTAGGTCTAGTTCAGTTGGCCAGTCTATACACTCCTGATTGGGATGTCAAGGGGTCAAATCTTGCTGAAGGCTTCAGCAAGAATCGATGATATCTCCCTTAGAGCATGTGCACCAGTCAAGCAAAAATTCTAGTGAACAGTGCACATTGTCGTCTTTCAAGTTTATAGAAACAATTTCTTCTTTTAGAGGCTGAGCATGCCTTTCGTCTTCCCTTCTGATTAGAGATCGAAGTTCTTTCTGGAATTTCTTTCTCGAATTCGATCCCCTCATCGTCAGGGTCAACACAATTTATTTCGGACACAGCAAGATAAGCAAAGTCTATTTCGTTGATAGCAAATGCGGGGGCCCAGGGGCGTGATACATGAGAGTGGACTCAAATTCAAAAGAAAAATGATGATGCGGGGAATGACAAACATGTGTTCTAACTCAGACTCAGATTCAGACTTAGTGCTAGACTCAGATCCTAGCTCAAATTTAGTGTCAGCATAAATTATTTTTGGTACAAAAGTGCAATTTTTATAAATCCCATTGGCATCCACAATGAGTGTAGTGACATCTCCAAGGGCATCCTGGCTCAGCATCATCAGCTCTACCTCCGCAGCAAGCTCCAGTTCAGGCTCCAAATTAAACAGCATTGCAGCAGGCCCGCTCTTTTGCACACCTATCAGGCTCTCTTCCCTGAACAGCGATTGGAGATTCCCTGAGTCAAGAGTTTCGATCCAGTCAACTTGGAGTGCCTTAACCAGTTCTTCCCTTTTCTCAGCTTCATCGTCACTGTCCCAAGTGTCGTTTGCAAAGATTTGGAAACCTGGTAGCTTGGTCTTAGTTTCCATGTCCCAGAATGGCTCTGGTTCTCCCTGGTAGATAGCTTTCGGAGCTTTCACAAACTGAATGGGCTTTTTCTTAGCGCCTGCTTGCACCTTCTTTCCCTTCTTTGGTTCATTGTCAGCTGACTCATAACCGAGACCGAAACGGTGGTTATTCATTGAAAACTTGGGGAATTCAGCCATCCCCTGGTTGTTCAGACCTAACCCCAGGCTGGGCAGGTACTCCATCTTTCTCATCATCTCTAAAGCGGTTGAGCTCATTGAGAAGTCTTCGTCCATTTTGACGGTAAGAATCGATCCAGAAGTGTCAAAAGAGAAACCACCAATGGTGACATCCTCTTCTCCGTGAGCAATTTCAAGCAATGGTGCATTGTCGGGGACATGGGGACGGATCCCTGAATCTCCGTGAATGGTTAAAGTTCCTGTGGCCAGACCAAGTTGGACTTTCTATTGCAGGGAAGAAGGTACGGCCATGATGTCTGACTGATGAAGCCAGGGCCTGCCCAGCAGCAGGTTAAAAGATGACGGGATGTCGAGTACATGGAACTCGATGTTCGTTTTGAAGCTTTCAATGACGACTTCCCCCTGGATGACTCCGGCTACATCCCTGCGCGTGTTGTCATATGCGCGTACTCCGAGGTTAGATGGCTGAAAGTCTTTGAGTTTGAAACCGAGACAATAGGTTGTCCGCTGTCCGCAGGGGACACACATTCAGCGTGGATCCGTTGTCAAGCAGCACGACTGGGACCCATTTTCCTATGCATTTCAGGGTGATGTGCAAAGGTTTGTTGTGACCGGCTCCCTCTGGGGGTAAATCTTTTTCAGTGAAGGTGACAACGTGCCTAGCACGAGCAGGGGTAAGGAGGGTTACCATAGTTTCTGGAGGAGTATCAAGTGGTACCTCCATGTTAGACAGAGATTTGATTAATTTCTGACGATGTTCCCTGGAGGAGGAGAGCAGACTCCAGATTGAGACTGATGCCGGAGTTCTTTCGAGTTGCTTTTGGACCAAGTCTTCTGCAGTCACTCGGTTCCTTTGAGGCGGCTGAGTAGTGACTTCTGGTTCAGCCGGGGCTAAATTTTCCTGAACGGGATCGTCCCAAACAAATTCTTCTGGTCGAGTTTGGTGTGGAATGTTCCCTCGAAGATTGGCCGGTTGGTAAATTCGACCACTTCTTGTTACCCGGTTGACGGTATCTTCCCAGAGTTGTTGGTTTTCACCCCAGAAGTCTGCAAATCCTTCACCGACTTTGCGTTTACCTGCTTTGATGGCTTCTTTCTGTTTCCCGTTCTGATCTTCAGACCATAAGTCAATCAAACTGTCTGGAGTTTTTTGACTGCTGATTTCAACTGTTTCTAGTTTTGCTTGCAGATCTGCTACCTCTGAATCTTGCCAGAAAGACTGGTCGAGCATGGATTTATTGACTGTCCACACTTCGTCACTGCCAACTCGGATATCAACAACTTCATCTTTGCTCCATGTGGTTGTTCGGGGCTCAGTGACCAGGACCGATATGTTGGAATTATGTGGAAATGGTGCGGATGGCCGCGGTAGAGACTCGCCAATAATGTATGCTTGAGGAAGCCAATCATGATCACCGAAGACAATCTCGATGGCTTGACAGTTTTCTCCTCCAAGAAGCGGAGACAGCGAGGAGCTGTATGAGAGGTTGTGCTAAATTTCTCCATTCCTTGGGCTGAGATGATTTTCAGATCCCCCAAATAGGGTTGGGAGTGAAATTGTATCCAGAGGGTCCGCACAGGTTGCTACCTCTCCAACTTGGCTGATACCGAGGTTTTCCGGTATGAAAACAAATGACTTGTCATGAAATCCTGGGACAATGTACTGGCTTGGATCCCAAGAGATTAACAAAGAACCGAACAATGCTTGCTGGGAATCTTCCCACTCCTGATCGCTCATGGCCTATTCTCCTTGTTCTGCGAGGTCACCCCATTTGAGTTTGGGTTCCCGTTCAAAATTTTCAATGGCATAGACTTCCAGATTTTCTGGCACTGTGACAAAGGGTTTGGTTCAGTGAGTGGCACAATGTATAAGCTTGGATTGAACTGGTAAGGATTTTGGCCTTTTAAAGTGGAGCTGAAGGATATCTGGTTGATTTGGATATTCTGCTTGTGGTCAGGCAAGGGATTGGAAATGGTGTTAGGCTTTTGCTTGGGAATTGGAATGGTTCTGTCATCAACAAAGTCTTGGACTATGTGTTTGAGGCGGATACAATTGTTGGTATGATGGTCAGGCATTTGGTGATAGGCACAGTAGACATTGGGATTGAGGTTTGAGGAAATTTCCTTGGGTGGATCAAGAGGTTTGATGGCATTTTTCTCAAGGAGCTTTTTGTAGACAGTGGTAAGGGGGAAAGGGAATTGGTAGAATTCTCTTTTTGGCCAGGATGTATTTTGGAGAGGCTGTGACTGGGTGGCAATTTGGTTAACTGGCTCAGTCTTGACCGGTCTGGGATTGGAGGAACTGGCTTGATTCTGGTGATAGGTATTAGGTCCGAAAAGGGTATTGTTGTTACCGGAGTAAACTCGCTTGGGCCGAGAAGCTGATTCACCTTTGTCAAATATGCCAGTGCGGATTGCGTCTTCAACAGCAAGGCCGGCTTCATAAAAGGTTTTGAAGTCAGCGGAGGTCTGAAAGACCACTAAGTGTTTAGCAAAGTCCGGTTCCAAGTTCCGGGTGATAATTCTCATCTGCACTTTCTCCGAGGGTCTGTCTATCATCTGTGAAGCTTTCCCCCTCCAGCATTTGACAAAGTCGGCGAAAGACTCGTTCTTTCCCATCTTTGTAGATTCTAACTCCCAAATGGTCATTTTCAGCTGGATATTGTAGTTGTATTGAGCTACAAAGGCTGCCCCAATGTCTTCCCAAGTTATCTTCTTTGAGTTGTCTAAGTTCAGAAACCAACGGAGTGCAGGCCCTGTTAGGGTTTGCTGGAACATCTGAGCCATGGCGTTCTTCTCCACATCATACATGGATAAGGTACCCACGTATGTTTGTAAATGTGTTTTCGGATCGCCACTTCCATCAAACTTGTTCCAGTCAATTAGCTTGAATTTGTCAGGCAGCTTGGCATCGGGAAATAGGCATAGTTTTTCCATGTCAATGCCTGTAGCTGCAATCTTTTTCTTGTTTCTGGACTGATTCCTCAAGCTCAGCTACGTTAGCCATCATGGCTTCCATCCCTGAATTGTTCTGATTGTTTGATGATTCCCCAAACAAACGGGAGGTTACGTCTTGAATCATGATCATATTTGAGCAATTTGCTTGCTGTTAGTGGCTCGCTGATCTTCCAAGGCTTCTTTAAGAATCTGAACCTCGGTCTTCTCTGACTGTTCTGTGGTCTTGGCCATAACTGGAAGGCTAGTTAACTGTTCTGCTCGTGACTCAGTTCGAATTAATCGTTGTTAGGGAGTTCGAGCCCAACCAGGTGCAGAAGTGTTCTTGTTTTTGCCAATTGTTATGTACTAATGGTATGAACAGATTAAATTAAATGATGTTGTACATGCGATCTATTTACATGAATGAAGTGCTATGCATGATGCAAGATTATCCCAATTTTTCTCTGATTTTGCTGAATATGTTCAAGATTTTGAAAACAACGGCCGGACTGAGGTTGCCTACGTTTCCCCGTGGAGAGGAATCAGGCCATAACGTAGTTCGGGACTGCATTTAGGCTTTTGAAGTTTTTGCAAAAATATGTCTTTTTTCATAGAAGTCTCACTGCGGGAGTGATACAAAAGAGTTCTGGTAGATGGAAAAACAGACTCGATAAGCAAAGTACAGGCTATTACAGACACGATAAGTGGCAGTACTGAAAACAACAACAGACTCAATAAGCAACTGCAACAGACTTGATCACAACTGACTCAGACTACGGACTTGATGAACAAATAGCATTCAGACTAGGCAACTGATGCTGGCTTTATTCCAAAAAGGCCCTTGACGACTGGATGAGATCTGGTTGTTGGCACACTTTCGCTTGTTCAAATTGCGATCTTATGGGATAGGATAAGTTGGACGGTGAACTGGCTTCACCAACTTTCTGCTTTCCTTTGCGGGCATTAGCATCTTCTTCCTGCTGCTTCTCCCAAGCATATTGTTCTTCGAGCTAGCTTGGGGACATGCCATCATTGTTGCGAAGGCATTCTTCATAGCATTCATCACAGTCACATACATCCCAGTACTAATGGCCAGTGACTGGGTCAGCAAAGTAGTACACAAGTTTGCCCTCCTCATCATAGTATTTGACTAAGGGCATGACACAGAAGTTGTCATCGTCCTCCTCGTACATAACAGTGATTTTGTCTAGGAGCATCCTTGGGCTACTATCTGGTCTGATGTAGAATTTCCTGCCTGGGTGGCTTTCAGTCTTGTCCCACTGATTCGGTATATCTGACGGCTTGAGTTCAGGGACTGGGTCAACCCACTTGTAGAGCTTCTCACCTTCGGGGTTTTCTGCTCAGGCTTGCACTCATCAATGATCCAGGCAGGAGCGTTGTGGTGAAGGTAGACTTGAGTCTTTTGTTGCTTGATTGGTCAGCCATTGTTCTGGCGAAAAGAGTACCGATTTTATTTGGGGGAAAAGGCTGGGCCTAATTGCAGTGATTTTTGAAAAATGGGATTTTGAAATGTCCAGCATAACCAGAGATTATTGGGGCAATCTCCAGGTGAGAGAAGTGATGACCTAGGGCCAGTCTAATTTGTCTATGCATGCAGAATGAGAGTGGTATATACAAAAGCAGTAGGCAGGTAGCATGGTATGTGCAAAAAGCGATAAACAGGCAGCATGCTGATAGGATATGGAAAAACAGTAAACACGTAGCAGGATATATCACATAATCCTACCCTGTGGATCATGTCGTAGGTTGGAAGGTTCTACAGCTATCTATATGCAAAGGACGATTTTGGTTTAGAGGGTTCCCCAGAGTAGAGTCAATATTTGCCTCCCCTTTGCACAGAATACTGACGTGGCAAGGGTAATAACGGCAGGCTGACTCATCATCGTCCAAGGTTGCCGAGAATCCTGGGATGTCCTAACACCAGCGAGCTGGGTAGGGTAACCAGGACGCAGCGGCGGGGCTTATCCAACATCGATGCACATGCAATGCAAAAGTTCGACAGTAAAATTGTTTTCAAAAATCCCAAAATATCTTTCGAGTTTGGCTCACTTTTTAAATTAATCAAAACCTTGAAATTTTACCCAGGCAAACAACCGGGAAAGCTCCAGTCCAGATTGATCGGGCTCTCACCCTGACATCATTCCTTTCTTTGACAGCGCGAATCATGTACGTTGTGTCAAGCTTTCAATGGTCGTTTTACAAGTGTAAAATGTCAAAATAAAGACTAATTTAAAAAATATCGATCCCCAGCGGAGTCGCCAATTTGTGGACGGTCGCGGAAAACGGCCCACGGGTGTTTTTGTGTCTGGAAAATAGGAGGGAAATTTAGGGAAAAAGAAAATTTAGAGTCGCCACTCGGGGTTTAATTTTTAGAAAATGTTAGGTACTCGAGGAACCGTTTAGAGAAATAATATGACTCTTTTGCCGCTGAAAAAAGGGTTTGATCTGCGAAAAATTAGAGATTTGGGTTCGGAAGCCAGGTTACCCGTGGGGAAGGTTTTGTTCGAAAAATGCACCCCACGTGCCCAATAAAAATCGGTCTCTACTAAATATTTTGGGATTTTTTGGAAAACACTTTACTGTCGAACTTTATTCAAATAAACGGTTGATAATAACAGAAATAACAGTAAACAAGTAAACAATTAATGATAATAATGAACAGATAAGCAATAAACACATGAGCATGTATGAATGGTACGAGAAAATACTTAAAACAGACTGCCTTAACCTTTTCCCACTGTCCGAGCAGTAAAACTGGTTTTTGAAATTTTTTAGTTTGCAAGACAGTACCGTGCGGTACTATGGTAATACCGTTTAGTTAAAATCTGTAAAGACCCATAATTTTTTTTTTCTTTTGTTGTCGCAATATGTGATCATGGCAATGATTTGAGACATGCTAGTTGTGAACATGTGTATTTTTATTTTTCGGGACCAAGTACGCAAGCCTTGGAATGAAAGTGTTGGTGACTCACGTTGGATAGCTTTTAAAATTATTTGCTATTAATTATTGTTATGGCATGTGGGGTCCCATTTAGCTACTTGTATAAGAGCAACCCCAACAATGAGTTGGTAAATTAGGCAGTGTACAGTGCATATATCTATTATAACTTGACACTTTTTCTATCAACACTCCAACAACACTCCCTATTACCTTCCCTATTTTTAATAAAATATAATATATGGGGGAAAAGTAAGAGAGAGACAAGAGAGAGAATAAAAAAAGAAAAAAAAAATAGCCAGTTTAAAGAGGGGGGAGGAGAGAGAAAGAATAAAAAAATGGGTAGGGAGTGAATAGTGCCTCCCTAAATGGGGGGATTTTAGGGAGGTACTATTCATGTTTGTATTTTAGGAAGGGATTTAGGGAATCTCTTGGAGCCTAATTTTGGAGTGGCTCCCTAAAATAGGGATGCGAATCAATTTAGGGAGTTTGTTGGGCTTGCTCTATGGACGGGTCTTAAGGAGAATGCCTAAGTAGGGGGTGTTAGTGTAAGTTTTACACTTTAAATCCAATTGAGAGAGAAAGCACCGAGAGTTTTCTTTCTTTTTTTCTTCTTTTTCTCTTTTACTACTACTTCTCTCTCTCTCGGCTTTACTACTACTTCTCTCTCTCTCACACTCAAGATCCATGAAAAACCCACACATATCTCATAACAATCTCGCATCCTAGACCCTTAGATCGCATGGAGGAGCTCGGATGATGCGTGTTCGTGGTGGGTTTCGAGTTTGGGAAAAAAGCTAGGGCTTTGCTTTGATTTTTGGGGGTTTTCCTCAAAACCCATGAGGTAGGGATTTCTCATCTCCGTCTCCATGTACATGTGTTGATTTTATGTTCAAATTTTCGAATTTGTTTGTATTCTTAAAGATTAGTTTGAACCTAGGTTGATTTGGGTATATTCGGTGTAGTGGATTTTATTATATGATCATATGGTGTTTGAAGGATGAAGTTCAGTGAGGATTGAACAAGTAAAAGAACGTAGTAGGAGTTGTTGATGTGTAAATTTTTACTATTGAGCACATCTTTTACTTGATCTAGTGAAAACCCATCAGAACCCTCTTTCTAAAGTGTTTGGGAGTTGTCAATTCATAAGAATTTGGTCCTGAACTCATCTCGTTTTTGATTTGGTAGCAATAAAAAAATAAATAAATAAACCCTTGGGAAATCTACTGACTGCTGTTGAGAATGGACCGGACTACAGGTCACCCGCGATTATTTGGACGCCCTGGGTGGTTTATGTGCCTTAATCATTATGTTTTGACTCGTGGTTCCTTGTTGGGTCCTCGTTTGTGCTATTCCTTCAAAATCCCTTGAGACAACACGACGTATACTCTGAAACTTGCTTGATTTCTTTCGTTAGACTCCCAATGTTTTTTTTTTTAGATTGTCTTCTATTGTTAAGACGAAATTGGTGATTACAACGCTTGTTTGACACGTTATGAGGTTGGGTATTTGACATATGAACACATTTGTAAATGAAATGGAGGGACACTTGTTTATTTGAGAATATGAACTTGCTTTGTGATTATTGTCAAAGTATGATATAGAAGTAACATTTATAAAATGCTTGTTGACACTTGGAGAATATTTACGATGGACACGTTTGAGAACGGAATGAAAAGATACTTGCTAATTTATTTATTTATTTTTTAAAATAAGAAGTATTTCATTAAAAGTTTGAAAGATGTTGTTAGGACCGCCACTCGGTGTGTCGCAAGGCAAGGGTCACGAGGCCCGGAGACTCGACAGGGGTTGCGAGACCTAAAACTCTCGGCATGGGTTACGAGGCCCGGAGACTCGGCAGAGGTTGCGAGACCCAAAACTCTCAGCATGGGTAACGAGGCCCGGAGACTCAGCAGGGGTTGCGAGACCCAAAACTCTCGGCATGAGTTACGAGGCCCGGAGACTCAGAATAAAACTCATCTAGTCAAGGTTCAGGGAGAAAGAGAAGTTCAGTGGAAGTTAATATTGAGAAGCTATAGACTTACAGATTTGGAATGAGACTATTGATATGGTGTTGTACGTGGTATCTAAACTCAAAATGTCCTTGTTTATGCTTGAAACCACTTAAGCCTATTTGGTCAAGTTTTGAAAGATATATGTCAGGTAATGTGGTGCGAATATCTAATTGATGGAAAGTCCATAGTGATTGGGGATTGGTGAAGTGGAAAGACAGAATATAACATGAAAATTGTGAAAGTAACCTTGCTGAAATTCGCAATAGAACTTCTTGTTGTTGGTGTGGAAACTTAAAGAAAATTGTTTGGATTTCGTGATTGTAGTTTTATGTGCATAAAAGTGTGAGTCTAGGGAATTGATTCAGGTAAAACGACGTTACCCTAAGGGCGAATTTGGATCCGAGGGTTAAACCTAGAGAAAATGTTTGAAAATTTGTAAATTTTGTCTTGTACTCGGTTGAGATCCCTTTATTGTTACTGTGGCTCGCTTTCCTAACATTTATGTTGTAATTGGTTGATTAAGAAGCTTATGAATGTGTGGGCTGGAATAATACAAGAAGAAAAGGATATAGAGAAGGATTGCTCGAGGTTTGGAAAAAGATTTTATGCTTTATATTCGTATGCTAGTCGTTTGACTTTCAAATATCAAAGGTATGTCTTTTACTCTAAACCTAGTTCGAGTATAAGTTTCACGGGAGAAAAATCATGACCCTTGAATTATCTCATTCCTTATGTATCTAGAGCTAGTTGTGGATTTTCCTACTGGGCAAGTGTATGCTCATCCCTTCCATTTCAGGTACCCACCAAGGTGTGTCGCATGGAGTGCCAGGGTGCATTGCCAGAGGTTAGAAAGTAAGTATTGATGAGTGTTATGTATAAAGTATTTATTCATATTCTGAAGATAGGAATTTAACTTATATATTACGACTTGTCACTTGGAAAATCTCGTCTTATGAAACCATGACGTAGCACGGTTTATATATATTAAAATATTGGGTTTGAGTTATGGAAAATGGTATTATTTTATATGTTGGAAATGTAGGGCGTGACAAAATCATAGTACCGTATGACACTGGACTGTACTGGACAGTGAGAAAAGCTTAGCTTTGGACAGTAAAAGGGGTGCTAAGCATTCCTAGTACATAGCTCTGTAAAACTTGACATTTTGGAGTGAAAATTTTGATTTCTCATGAGAGAAGAGCCATGTACCAAGACTTGAAAACCATGTTTTTGATTGGAAATGTGCCAGAAAATACCTCACCATCCTACGGCATTGATTGGCCGAGAGAAACAAGGCTCCAAAATACTTGGTTTAAACAGAAGTGTCGTGCGGCACTATGGAAGTACCGTACAGCACTATTCTTGTGGCTGGTTTTTGTTGGGCATTGTTGGTATACCAAGCTCAAGAGAGGTACAAGGAACCTCCTTGAACTTGGCCTTACCCTCAGAATACCAAAGTGATTGACTTTGGTGGCGAAACAGAAGTTTTTATCTTCGGGAATGAAGCTTTCAAGCGAATTCTCGAACTAGAACTTGAAACTTGGTTTTGTGAGTGTTAAAGGGACCTAGTAGAGCTGGGAAATGGGGTCTAAAGTAATGGGTACGAGTTGAGGTCGTAGGAAGGGTGGCCGACGAGGGTTTCGGACACGGTTTGGGTTTGTTTGAGGTGGAGTTTTGATAGAGTAACGACTGAAAGAGGTTTTAACAGAACTTTAGGATATTCTCCTATGGATTTCTTCTCTCTTCTCTCGCTTGTTTGGCAGTAGAGTGGATCGGGTATTTGTAGGGGAGAGCCGAGAGAGGTGCAATGATGGAAGACCACGTTTGCACTAAAAAATGGTAGGCTACACGGCACCTTTGCGTGCTTTGGGGACCAAGAACGCAGCAGGAGTCAGTTTTTCAACAAAGGGAGCTGCTGGTAACGTGTTGTAGGTTTGATTGATGCCTGACATTGCCGTGCGGCACTATGTCAGTACCGTGCGGTACAGTTGACTGGGTCAACTGCCGTGCGGTGCAAACATGAGTCACGGCTGGATTTTCGGGCTGAAATTGGTCACACGAGACTTGGGGGAGTATGGCACGGTACAGTGGACTGGGTTGACTTTGTTCTTTGTTCAAGTATTGCTTCAAAACTTCATTCGGGAGTTTCTTTTCGTCATCGGGACTTTAAAGATGTCCGAAGCTTCCAAATTGGGGTGTCTACAGTATGCAATCAATAACAATCCATGTAAGTGGTGCGATGTATTCAATTACTGTATTAGTATGATTGAAATGGTCCCAAAGTTTTCGATGTACTATGATACAGTGTATTCAATTCATGTATGAGTAATTACACCTTGATTTTTTTGTAACCCACTAGAAGGATGGCACACACATTAGGAAGAGGTGTCAAACAGGCTGGGCCGGGTCAGAGCGGTCTATTTAACTCCATGCCGTGTTGTGCCGTTTTTTAATAGTAGGGTGCAGTTACGTACAGAGGGTGGTTTTCCTTCTTTCTTTTTTTTTACTATTGTGCCCACAGATGTTTGGAACATTTCAAGTATAGTAAGTTATTTCTGGAGGGGCTCTTTTTAAAATTAAAAAAAAAATCTATACACCTTCGATTCAAGGTTGGATTCTCCCTTTCTATATTGGAATAGATAAACGGTAATAAGAAAAGTAGATGGAGACATAAATTACGGATATTCACTCAGCCAAAACCCATGTGGTCCATTGGAAACCGGCAATGCTACGTACACAGAAGAAGTACCCAGAATTTACCCAGAAAGTGGGAATGAGTGGCTCAGATGCACTTCCACTTTCATCTAAGTCACTCATTCTCACTTTCTAGGTAAATCCTGGGTATTATTTCTGTGTATCTAGCATTTCTGATTGGAAACATATGAAAGCAATTTTCATCCAAGCTATCACCTCAAAATAGAAAACCATCATTTGCTATTGGATTTCGGCGGAAACTTTCACTATAATGCATGGAGGATATAGACGGAGAATGCTATATCTCCGATTAGTCACCCTTCCACACCCTCACCTGGTGTTTGCCACCCGCATGAGGATGGGAATTACGCTCGGATGGCGGCTATTAATATCGATGCCCTCCTTCTAAATCCGCAGCCAATCGGGGCCTAGAGTAGATAGGTGAGGAAGTAAAATTAATCCTCGTTCATACATAGGCTTCTCGGGTAGAAAATGAGCCACTTCTAAGATACTCGACAAGATCCTCAAGAGAGAGTAATTGATGCGAGACTCTTTTGTGAATTTAAGATTATACCCACCATAGGTCTGCACTGCTATCTCTTCATTGGCCCGAGCTTCTTATTAGAAGACAACAGGAGACGAATAACAGCAATAGCTGATTTCATTACGGGAACTCACGTAAGATTTTTAAGAGCAGCCATGGTCCCACCGCTGAGTCATGTGCATTTTTGTTCAAGGCTCGGCATATACTTACATTATTTGACTCCAAAGTCCTCATTTGAAAAGTCAAGGCTCGGCATATTACTCACATTATTGACCAATGGCTACACTTTGGTGGCTAGTAGTATTATTTTCTTTTGAGAATTCAGTGGCCATGTATGGGTCCACAGGGAGAAGAATGACAAGTGGCAGAATCAAAGTGGTCTATGAACTTTGGCCCACTGGCAATCAAAATTTTTTTTTTTTTCATCATTCGTCGTTCCTGATTTATTACATGAGGAAGAGAGGAGTGGGACTCGATCCCAGGATGCTATGTGGGGCGTCCAAGAACTCTACCGCATGAGCTAGCCACCACTTGCAATCAATTTGTTCCTTCTAGAAATCTAGGCTTCTGTTTTCACTAATAGTATAAAAGAGCCAAATCGAAAAAACCTAACCGAAAAATTATGTAATTTGGTTTGGATTTTTTTAATTATTGGTCTGGTTCGGTATTTTAATTTTTCAAAATTTTTTGAACCAGTTCGATCTCTGTTTCACTGAAGTAATTTATTTTTCCAACAAAATTTGAACCGGCTCGATTTATGTTTCATTGAAGTAAAAACCGTTATAAACCGATGGAACCGTTACATATTTATATATGAAAATATATTACATATAATAAAATAGATAGGGTACCCAAAAAGAAGGAACTCATTACCCTTACTACTATATTTTGGTTACAATTATTGCTGTGCCCGATTATTGTTTTGCTAGAAATGTTGCTTAGACTATTGTACATGGGTATGATGGAGTTTTAATCCAAGTTTATGAATTTTTTTGCTCAATAATAGAAAAAAATCTAGTGTCCAGACTCTAACCATTTTCAATTCAAACAGATAAACCAAAAACCAAACCGAATGTCAAACGGTTTGGTTTCAGTTTATATATTTAAAAACTGAAATGTTTGATTCGATCCGTGAAAATGTCAAAAACCGAACCGAAGTTAACCGCTTACACCCGTAGTTTTCACATAAAAGATGTGTGCAGTGCCATTATCAAGAAAATCCAAAATCATTAGGGTACAGACCACTTACGTAAAGATGGTGTGTGAGGTCCACTAAAGAGTCTTACACAGATAATTTGAGCTGTTCATTAATTTATAAATATTTTTTGTGGTAGTTCTTGAAAATTACTCCCATTGTCTCATTTTAAGTGACCCCTTTGAAAAACGTGTATTTTGTGAACGTTAAAAAATGTACATCCATAGAATGTTTTTAAATTTTTTTTACATCAAATTAAAGTACTCAATGAACACTTTAATTTGGTATAAAACAAATTAAAAAATTATATAGAGAAATGTATTTTGCAGGGGTTCGAAGTTGCATGTATCCCCATAGTGGCCACCTAAAATGGGACGGAGGGAGTAATACTTAGCTGGATTCTTGTTAGTGTGTGGTCTAATAATTTTTCATTCAAAATTTAATTAGGACTCTGAATGAAAAAATAAAACATCGAATTAAATACTTACATATTTAATTGAGCTGATTTTTTAAAGAGCTATTTGAAAAAATATTTTAAAATTATTGAATAGCTTGGATCATCTATGGGGACCATTTAGTGGGCCCCGCACACCATTTGTACATACTATGACCATATGTGGTCGATACCGATAGTGGGTCTCGTATTAAGTATTTTGTACTCTACGAATGATGCTTATCATCTCACATAAATGTGTGAGTTCCACTTTAAAGTATGCGAACACCACGCACTTTTGTATTAGAGGAAAAAAAAATTGCTTTTGAAGGACAGAAACTCTATTATCAAATGTTCCAATTAAAACTTGTGAGCACATTGATATTGGAAAAATATAGTAACATTATTATTTTTCTGGCATAGTTATAAAAATAACTAACTTGACATGATTCCACATATTCATTCACCCAAAAGGATTCTACCTCTCCATTTTAAACTAGATCGACTAGAAGTCTAGATGAGATTGTTTCCTTGCATTTTCGTCCAGTTGTACAATGGTGACTTCACAGCAAACAAACCTATGGGAATCAGATTTTTTTTTTTTTTTTTGAACATGGGAATCAGATGAATATCCTCAAAAAAAAAAAAAAAAATTGGGTGCAAGAATATCCTCAAATTTGTTCTCCCATAATTGCTAATACCAATACATTTGGTACATCTTTAAAGTAACCTTTACTTGTAAAAATTTCTGGAGTCATCATTTCATGTGTCTATCATACTAGTAGCTAGGTGTATCTATTGCATGTGTAAGTGGATCTTTCTAAAATTGATTGGAATTGTTCATTTTAAATAATTCATTGAAAAGAACATTCTTGCCGAAAATAAATTTCATCAGACTTGTTTTTTATAAGAACGAATTGAATTTATGAGAGGAACAAATAAATTGTCAGAAGTTTCAAAAATTGGAGTATTCGGCTTTCCATTTTATTGTTCCACAAATCTGTGGATCATTTCTTTCAGGATTTCATGAAGTTGAAAAATCCGCTTTCATCCGAAAGAGATTGTTCACACGTCAAACCCTGCATATCCTCCCACCGCACAACTCCAAATTTGGAATCCTGCACTACATGGTTGTAATACAGCATTTCAATTGTTTCAATTGTAATACGGCATTTGAACCATCTTGTAATCAATAATTCAGATTAAGTTCAAATCATTGATTGTCGAGATAAACGGCTCGGATGTCGCACAACAAGATAGGACACCGCGTAAAACCTGGGCTACAAAAAAGTGTATTGATCTCGCGGACCCCACACATTTTCACCAATCAAAGTAAGAGTAACGTTCGCAAGTGGTGGCTAACTCATGCGGTAAAGCTCTTGAATGCCCCACACTACATCCCGGGATCAAGTCATACTCCCTCCTTCCCCCATGTAAAAGATTATGAATGACCAACAAAAAAAAAAGAAAAAAGTAAGAGTAACGTTCACCCTTATTTAGGCCTTACTCCACAAAGTGTCTTTTTCAGTCTCACTAATAAGCCAAATGCCAATTTGTTCCACTCCCTAAAATGCCAATCTGCTCTACTCCCTCAAAAGACAACTCCTTGTGTAATAATTTAAGAGAAATGATGCATACACAATCAAAAAATCACAAACTCTCACGTGGAGTCCATAGTCCACACAAACACACACGCTAATTGGGCGTGGATTTTGTCTATATGAGAGGTTGTGAATTACATTGCCTACCGACTTTTTTGGTAGCTTAAGTCATTTTCTGTGGAAAGTCACCTCAAAACCTGCGGTACAACTTCACCCGCCACCCAAACCTTAGCCAAAGATTTCCATCCGACCCAAAAAAAAACTTCAATGCCAAGCGGGTACACGTGATGCCCGCTCGCGCACATTCTGTTATCTAAAAATTCAAAGAACAATAAGAATTAAAAGTGTTGGATGGATTTAAAAAAAATTGAAAAAGAAAAAGAAAAGCATGCTTTAATTCCCACCATCCGTTATATTTTTTGACGGTCACATATGAGCAAGCGAATACCACTCCAGTCATACCCGCTCGCCACTCAAAAATCCATCCATCCAACCAATAAATGGCATCATAATCCCACATACCATTAACTCTCAACTCTCATTGTACTCATCATTGAAGCCATGTTTCTCTCTCCTCTCCTCTCTCTCCTCCTTTCTCTCCTCCCCTCTCTATCCACCGCCGACGACCACCTCAGCTTCACCTTTAACAACTTCAAGAACCCACAAAACCTAACCCTCGACGGCATAGCCGAGTTCACACCCTCTGGCCTCTTAGCCTTAACCAACGGCACCCTCCAACAAAAAGGCCACGCCTTTTTCAACACCTCATTCACCTTCAAACCCTCACCGAACGCCACCGTTTCATACTCCTTCTCCACCTCCTTCATCTTCTCCATAATCCCCAAGTACTCCATCCTCTCCGGCCACGGCATCGTCTTCGTCGTCGCGCCCACCCCGGGCCTCCCCGATTCCCTCCCCAGCCAGTACTTAGGCCTCTTCAATGAAACCAATCACGGCAATTCAACCAATCGTGTCATCGCCGTTGAGCTTGATACCATTACCAATAGAGAGTTTAATGAGACAAATGATAACCATGTTGGGATTAATATTAATGGGATGAATTCTATTGAGTCTAGGCCAGCTGGGTATTATGATTCAAATGAGATTTTTCAAAATTTGAGTCTGATTACCGGCAAGGCAATGCAAGTTTGGGTTGAGTACGATGGTGGAAAGAAGGAAATGAATGTAACAATGGGTCCGGTTCATTTGCCCAAGCCAAACACGCCCTTATTGTCTCTTTCTAAGGATCTTTCGCCGTTTTTGAACCAGAAAATGTACCTCGGGTTCTCTTCGGCTACCGGTTCGGTCCCGACTTCCCATTATCTGTTGGCATGGAGCTTTAAGATGAATGGAATAGCTGATGGGTTTGATTACTCTCAACTCCCTAAGCTACCCGGAATCCGACCGAAGAAAGTTTCGAGGTTCTTGACAATTGGGTTGCCTCTGATTTGCTTAGTTTTCGCGGTTGGAGTGATTTCAGGGGTGGTTTATTTTGTTGGAAGGAAGAGGAAATTTGCTGAAGTGGTTGAAGATTGGGAACTTTGTTATGGTCCTCATAGGTTCAAGTACAAGGACTTGTATTTTGCTACCAAAGGGTTTAAGGAAAAATGGCTTTTGGGTAGTGGAGGATTCGGTAGGGTTTATAGAGGCGTACTGCAAACTTCAAATATTGAGATTGCTGTCAAGAGGGTATCTCATGAATCTAGACAAGGAATGAAGGAATTCGTTGCGGAAATCGTTAGTCTTGGCCGTTTGAGACACCGGAATTTGGTACAACTCTTAGGTTATTGCCGGCGTAAAGGGGAGCTTCTTTTGGTGTATGATTACATGCCTAACGGAAGCCTAGACAAGTATCTCTATGACCAACCAAGTTTTACGCTAAATTGGCTACAACGATTTTGGGTTATTAAAGGGGTGGCATCGGGCCTTTTTTATTTACACGAAGAATGGGAGCAAGTTGTTGTGCATAGAGATGTCAAGGCCAGTAATGTGTTGTTAGACGGCGAATTGAATGGGAGATTGTGCGATTTCGGGCTAGCTAGATTGTTTGATCATGGAACCGATCCACAAACCACTGACGTGGGTGGAACACTAGGGTACCTAGCACCGGAATACACTCGAACCGGGAAGGCCACAACGAGCACCGATGTGTATGCTTTCGGTGCATTTTTGCTCGAGGTGGTGTGTGGGAGGAGGCCGATAGAGCCACGAGCAGCCGACAAGGGCTTAATTTTGGTGGATTGGGTGTTTTCGTTGTCGAACAGAGGTGAGATTTTGCGAACGGTTGATCCTAAATTGGGGAGTGAGTATGTGGTGGAGGAAGTGGAGTTGGCATTGAAGTTGGGGCTGTTGTGTTCGCACTCCGAGCCGGTGTTCCGGCCGAGTATGAGGCAAGTTGTGCAGTATTTGGAAGGAGATATTCCTTTTCCGGAGATGAAGGCGATGGGCATTTCTGCCGCAGGTCTAACGTTTGCTCACTGCGAAGGGTTCGAGGATTTTGCGCTGTCGTATCCGTCTTCCATGGATAAGGCGTTTATGCACTCGTCTTCGGTTGCGGAGTCCCTTTTCTCCGGAGGCAGCTAATACTTCTATTCTATACTTTGTTTGAGGGTTAGTACATCACAGGAAAGGAAACTCCAAAAACCTCCCCCAGAAAGGAATTTACGGGTGTGATTCACTTAGTGTACTGTGATGGGTAATGTAATTGGTGAATCATATGGGTTAATATGTTTTTTTATACTTTAGGCATCAGCTTTGTCTTTTATGTATATCTGTATAAGAATTTGTATCATATACTCTAATCATAAAAATCACTCATGTTTGAGGAACCTTTCAAATTTTTTTCTCTGTCCAAAATTATTGCTCATAATGATTTCTAAAGCTTACTGTAAACTGCTGCTGCTGGTTTGTGAGTGTGGTGCTGCCGCATCGGTTGTCCACCACCTGACTTAATTGACATCTAACATTCTAACTAGAGTGAAAGTTGGAAAAACTCCATCTGAGTGCACATACAACAAGGAGTTAAAAGGAAGTCGAAAATCATCCGCAAAAGGTTCAACCCGTCTAACGGCATAGCGGAGCTCTTGCGGTGGGTGGTGGCGCGACTCTTGGGTATAACTAGTTTTGCTTAACTGCGATGTGGAGTCTTTGGTGGTTTGCCGCGGACGGTGGATGAGACGGCTGGATTGTGCTGCGGCGGCTTAATTTTATGGTTTCTTTTGTTTTGTTTTTGGGCTTTTAGGTGTTTTGGGTTTTGGTTTTTAGGTGTGGGCTTGCTCACTTGGGATTTCTTGGTTGGTATCTTGTCAATTTAGGATTTGGGTCTACGAATGGGAACATGATTGTTCTTAGCTTGTTTAGAATTATGATGGCGTTCTCCTTAGTCTTTGTATCAGTATCCGAGACTAATAAAATACTAATTTTTGCCTTTCAAAAAAAAATTCCATTTAAGTGTGTTTGACATAGCATCATTCGTATGCTAGCTGCTAGTGATCTACCAAAGGAAAAGTACTCAAGCTGTTCATCTTGCATTAATCTAAACATTGGTTTAATTATTGAAGTACCCATTGCTCTGCTCTAGTGGTACAAGAATTTCAACGGGCATTTTTTTCATCTCAAGTGCATTTAGATTCTTAGAAATTAAAACACTTCCAGAGTTGTGTGCGGTTCAGTACTGATTTATTCAAGTGCCCGAAAAACTTACACTGATTTACTCGTGTCAAAGACGGGATTGGATTCACTGAGCCTTATGTGCTACAATAAAACTACATAACAAGGTGAAATTTTTTGGCCCAAGTTTTACCTTCTCGAGTCCCAGACTTTCACACAACTGTACAAATTTCCATTGCAATCAATGGAGATTTTCTTTTCACAAAATGACTACGACAGTCGACAAAACACAAGAATATTTGCCCACCAGCCAAGCAACAGTGCAACACCATTTCTTTATGCGAAAATCAAATGAAAATTGACCGGTGAAATAGGCGAAATTTGCACCGTTCTGAAAAAGTAGAACAGACTTCGGAGTAAGTTATTGTTGTGCATATAGATTTCTGATTCTGAAGCAAGTTTTTATAAGTTGAGCCCAAAGGCTAACATAATGAGCAGTGGTTTATGATTGCAAAAGTTAAAACTAGAATGGTGGGGTGCGCCAGGCGTAGGCTATAGTGCAAAGCCAAGGCGACGCTCGAGAGCCTCAAGATGGACTCTCCTTCTCAAAAAATTAATTTAATATAATGTGAGCTTATGACTCATGTATCAGATATTGAACTGATATGAACTGATACTACACTTGATCTCTTAGCCAAATGGCTGAGAAAGGTATGATTTGTATTGTACAATTGGCTGCCTTTTTTAATCTCATCATTGGACTCATGTTTCAGTGTGTATTGAATATTGTTTCATATATTTAAATACTTATGTATTGATATTGAAGGATTATTCAATATAAAGCTTCATAGAACTTTTAGTATTTTTGGGGGGGGAAGTATACATATACAGTAATATTTATTTACTCCCTTCGTCCGGATTTGTTAGTCTACAAACATACTTTTTCAAGTCCGAAAATATTTGTCAATTTTCAAAAGTTAAAGAGTAAAATATGGAAAAAGTACACAAGAAGTAGTGGAAAAAAAGTAATGGAAAAAAAGTTGGAATCCCCAAAACGTACCAACAAATCTGGACGGTGGGAGTATGTTATAATGCATCATTTCTTAATTTTCACTTACCTGCATCATGCATGTTGACGTCAGCGCTATATGTTTATGAGAAGAAAAAAATAAACAAAAAAGGAAAAAGCATTAATCAATTCACAAAAATGGGCCATTAATAAGTTCTTTCCAAATAACAAAATGCAAGAAGAGTTATATTCAAGTGATACTCAAACCACTACAACAAATATGACTTTCTATTGCATAATTTCATAGCATTTTTTTAGAAATGCTATAAATGGAAAGCAATTATAGCATTTTTTGAAGTTAAAACAAAAAAAAAAAGGGGAAGGCTTTAAACATAGCATTTCATTTATAAGACTACAACGTTCTCCCCCCAAATTTCCCAAATCATTGCGTTTTAGACTTTTTTACTCCAGGCCGCCAAGTATTCGCGCCCACTTTCTTCCCCGCTAAATTTCTAATTTTTTATGAAATATCAAATTCCCTCCGTACTCTCTCTACTCCGCCTACTTCGCCTCTCAGTCTCTCACGTACTCCCTCTCCTCCCCCTCCTCAATCTCTCACATACTCCTTCTCCTCCCTCCTCCGCCTCCTAAACACCACACCTGGTAGCCCCAGGCACCCTAATCCTTGGAAGTCGTATCACCACACCCAGTATTCGAGCCCTAATCATGCGATTCGGGTTTGTTCCTTTATCTTTCTTGTTCTCCTTATATTTATGGATGAATCTCTACTTCTAATCAGCGTATTTCATCCTTGTGCTATTGCAGGAGAAGAATTAATGGTATAATCGACCTATTGCACCATTGAGGAAAAAGGGAACCCGAACTGATGCATGCAATAGCTGATTTCTAGGGTTTTAATCTTGAGTAGGCTTTAGCAGGTTTGTTCCTTTCCTCTAGTTCTCCTAATATCTAATCAATTAACCTCTATTTCACTGCTAATCATAAGATTTCATCTTTGTTCTGCTCCCCTCATTATGTAGTAGGAGAAGAATCTAAGGTATATTCAGACCTATTGCACCGTTGGGGCAAAAAGAACCCTCACCAGGTATGATTTGATTTTTTCCTTCATTCTTGCCCAAATAAAAGGCTAGGGTTTTATTCTTCAATGGGATAATAATTTAAGGTTTTGATTCCATTAACTATTACTACGGTGTATACATGCCCTTTTTTTTAAAATTTTTTTGCACCTTTCTGTATACAGGTGCCATTCCCTTTTCGATCTTCTTTGTGAAATTGGATATACTTGTAGAAAGAAAGAATTTTTAGTTCTTTTTTCTAGTATGCAACTTGTGTTTTTCCATATCCTTCGAGTTGAGCCTACTAGTCACATCGTTGATGCCATTAACGTCATAAGAGAGGATACACTGGTATCCCATTTTGTTAATCAGTTAAGGAGTCATATGATATATCAGTTTTATAAAGTAGTTCATTATTTTCAATGCTGTTAATTGTTTTGGATTCTTAGTTGTGAACATGGAGTTGAGTTATGACATCAGGACTGATGTCAGAAATAGTGACTATCTAGAGAAGTGTTAGATCAAACAGGTGTTGGTCCCTTTCTCGCGTGATTGTCTAGGCAAGGCACTAAGAGTCTTTGATGCCAGACGGCCATCATGAATGAACACAAGAAAGTAAGAGAGGTAAACGAACGAAAACTCCTTTACTCAAGTCAATGTTTATCCTCAATTTCAAAAAGTATCTAATGAAGATAATAAGCCTAGCTTATAGGCTAACTATACATTCTTCATACTAGAAATAAATATCAGTTTCCTAGAACATATTAGATTCCTAAAAAATGCCCAAAGACCAATTAAAAATTAGACAAAGATCAGTTATTCTGTCCTCGTCTCATGTAGGTACGGGTGATCTTGAACCTTGTGTGATCCCCAGTGGTCTGACTTGCTGCCTGTTGGAAAATTCTATCTGCTCCCTAAAATGAGGGGACTCCAATTTGGTTCTCGAATTTGTTAGAAGCCTTGGGGGAAAAGGTTTGTCTGCTGATAAGGCTTACTTGATGTATGTGTATTTCAAGTGCGTAGTGACTGCAGTCATTGGACATTGAGAACTCTACTCAATGTGTTAATTTGTCAAATACCTGGCATGAGTGGGTTCAAGTTCTATATGGCTTTATTGGGTTTATTTAATCACGTGTAATGCAAATTCTAGATAACTTTGTTTGATTTGTGAACTCTCACATTTTATCGCACCTTCCTAAGGACTCCCGTTTACATTGGTTTGGTACACTGGTCCGTTAATACGTCTGCCACTGCTGGGCATTAAGTTTATTTGGAGCAATATGTATTGCAGAAAATGTAGTAAGTAAAAAAGAAACCCCTGCTTTTGGACAATTAGTACTTAATAATGAATGAGGAAAATTAATCAGATGAAGAATGATTTTCGGTATCTTTACTTGTTTTTTCAGAAAAGAGTCAAAATACAAATTTGAAATGAATGAGGAGTTTTTTTTAATGCGAGTAACATAAGTTAGTCTCTGTCGCTCTAGAGCTTAATCGTTGTTTTTGGTAAGGCATTGGCATTTTGCTTTTTTATAGTCAAGTATATATGTTGCAATGGGGTTAGCGGGAAGATTCCTATGTTCGGTTACAGCAATCAATTCCATGGGAGGTTTTGATCCGTCATCAGATGCAATTGTAGTTGTGGAAGGACTGGGATATGCTGCTCTTCCAATTATGGCCCTGCTGTTTATAAGAATAGTCTGAAAGTTGCACGTGTATTGCCAAGCAAAAAAGATTATATAGTTGTTTTTTCACGCATGCATAATTGGAACAAATGCAAGAAAATAATTGAGCCATTTGTGGTGAACGTGTTGCAGTTTATACTCCTTGCTGCTGCGAGCTCTGTTGGTGATAAGCTTTTCTATCGGGCTGCTGTTTAGGTCAGCTTCTATGTAATCTGCCATTTTGCCTTCTTACATGCTTGCGTTTAGAACAGTTTCATATAAAAGATGTTGTAGTTTCTTTCTGTTATTACACTTTTTGAAGAGATTTCTGAATACATGTCTGTCATGCTGTTGAAAGCCATAGACCATGTAAAGATCAATTCTCATGCCATCAACATGACTCTTTGCTCTTATTCTTAATCAGGGGGCATTGGCTGATATATTTCTAAGGTGCAGTGATTTAGTTAAGGATGCTTGTGGAATGGCATCTCTGGTATAACCAAACTTATCAATCCCTACTTCTATATCAGTAACTTGACTCATAATCGTTGTGTTTCTGCATTTTCCTGGTGGTATGCTTATCTACCTGCAAGTTGATTATTTTTCATGCAGATCCTACTTATGTAGTTGCACTTGCACCCGTTAAAATCGAACTCTGGTCGTTAAGATCTAAAAAAGCTCTTCGTGGGTAAAAGTTCAAACCAAATTACCGAAGTTGAATTCCGATTTGACTCAAATCCTTTGATTTACGTTCTTCTCGTGTGGTTGGTAGTGGATATCCTGTACTTTAATTGGTAGGAAAGGAGACAAATGAAAATGATCTACTCTCCCCTATTGGAAGGATTCTAGCGCTTTACCTTCGGTTTGAATGGATGCAGGTAAAAACTTATGTGATAAAAGTTTTGTTTTTCGCCATGAGAGTTTCCAAAAGGACAAGGAGGGAGGTGATGGTAATTGAGTGGCGGCGGGGCAGAAAGTGGCAATCATAATTGGGTCTTTACGTTTTTGTTTTTGTTAAGTAATTGGGCTTTATATTATTGCTTCCCAATTTGGTTTTTTTTTTTTACTAATTCACATTTTGGGCTCATTCTTAATTTTTTCTTGTCCAGTAGTTTGATTATCTTACCTATTGAGTCAAAAGGCCCAATAGATATTAGGGAGTCTAGTTCTTAGAATAAACTCTAGGCTTTTTAACATGCCAATTTGACAACCTTTATTTTAGCCCATCCTATGTTCCATGCATACATTATGCTTTCATAGTTTGGTTTCAGTATCCTAGCAAAAGTGCTTCATGAGGGTAGATTTATATGGACTCTTCACTTGTTATTTCTCAATCTCGCTATTTACAAATGTATATACGATAGGTATTGCTGACAAGGTTCTTATGGACTCTACGCCTTGGTAATGGACTTTTTTTTCACTTCCAAAGTTGCTGAACAAGTTAAATATGGCTCGTTGTCGGCTTGAGGTAAATTTAGCACTTATAGATGCTAGCCTATATTGGATCTTTAAGATGCAATTTCTGAATTCTCTATAATGAGATTAGGCTTCTACATTTTAGGGGAAAAAAAAAACTTATATCTTTCCCATGTTTATCCTGAAAGCAAATGTCACAAGTGACCCTTCTCAAATAGTATGATTATCACTTGAAAATGCAACCATAACCAACTACTCTGTAGCTGACCTACTCTTCTCTTTGAGAGGAGTGAGCCAAGGGGGTTTCTTCTTCAATTCCACTATCACGTTTGTGATTTCTTTTCCTCTTAACTTAGTTTAATGAACACATACTGTTGCTCTGTTTGAGTCGTGAATGAACTAGCTGGAAACATTTAAGGAATACTCTCTTGTGTCCTCATCAATTAATGTTGGCTGTAATGACCAATTTTGATCCTAGCTAGTGCAGGGTGGTAACATAAAAAAAACATCTGATTTTTCTAGTGCAGGGTGGTTGATTACTTCTTGCCTAGATTCCTTGCTTCATGTGTGCATAGGTTGGTTATTTTGTCCACAATTAACATTGAAAAAAATTAAAAAAGTAATTCATGTTCTGTCAATGGAAATGTCATTTCGATTATCTTCCGAGACTATCAGTCTTCTTGTAGGATACATCTACTAACTTCGTGGCTCCTTCCCCCTATTATTTGTGTCTTTTCATTTGTATTTACAAAAATATAGAAAGAAATTTCAAAAACTGCCTGTAAATTAACTCTGCTTTCTCCAGAAATCACTTCAAATTGTTGCTTTTTCTGCACTCCTCCCAAGTTTGATAACGAATTTACATGTGCAGGTTCCATATATGTACATAAACAACGAATGTAGGTTCCCATATATGTAAATCAACTTTGCTTTCTCCAGAAATTCTGAATGTTAATGGAGTTCTATTTTCTGCAGTTCAAAAAAGTTCTATTTTCTCATTCTTTTAAGGAATGATGAAGTGACTAATCTTTTTTTTTTTTTTGCTACCCATTTATTCAGATTAGTAGCTGTTATGAGGATTTAATTGAAGTCATCCGTGCCTCGCTATCAGTCATGTGTAAGGAATGGTCTGATGCCATGCTTTACCCTCTCTTTCTTTTAGATAATGCACATCATCATAGTGATTTATTTTGAAATCTTGCTAGAATTTCAGAGCTAGTATTTAACAACAACCTTTAATCACGATTGATACCTCTGACGCATCCAACAACCTTTAATCACGATTGAGCTAGTATTTTGAAATCTTGCTAGAATTTAGAAGGGTTGGATAGCTGCCATATAATGCATGGAATGTATCATATCATTTTCCTAAGTTGTATCTTTTCAGATAACTAACATGCACAGATATGCATGATAGCTAAGAATTTAATTTCGGCCTGACGATTGTGAACTGAGAATTATATGTTGCTACTGTTTATGATTGGTATGGATCTGTTTGGATATCTAATGCTGCTAGCTATGAAGCACCGACACTTTTAGAGGCCGGCGTGTCGACACGGGAACACGGCACAATACATATGGGCACACCACGTGGCGTGTGCAATGAATTTAATTTGTCTTTTTTGGGGGACGGCGGGGACACGTGAGGGACACGGTTGGACACAATTTTTTAGTATTCCATACTTAGTTGGACATACTTACTCCATCATGTACTCCATACTTAGCTCCTCAAAAGAAAAGCACAGAAAATACAATAAATTGAGTCATACCTGGAAGGGATCCACAAAATTCGTTGGACACCTATGTAGCACGGATATGGACATCGACACGGACACGGCGGGGGACACGGCAAAAATAAATAAATGTATAAATAAATATATTTAAAAATTTATTATATATGTATGCAGTAACAGTTTATATACATAAATATAAACACTTTTCTTTTGATATGTAAGATATTTACATTGTTATGTGCTGGTATATACGCACATATATACATGTAAGATATACACACGTCTGCGGAGATATATATATTGAATATATACCATTACATACATATATATACACAAATATATGTATATACATCAAGAGAGAGAGGGAGGGAGAGAGTGAGATCGTGAGAGTCAGAGTGTGTGGATATGGGACACGTGGAAATGCCGTGTCCCCCGAGTGTCCCACTCCAAAAAATAATTTAATTTAAGGGACACGCCGCGTGGCGTGTCCAATACGTGTCCCCAAGTGTCACCGCGTCCCGTACGGGAATACGGTGACCTCTAGAAGTGTTGGTGTTGCAAAGGCTGTTAGTGTTTATGACTGGTTGGAAATTGTTTGCTTTGTTCCTTGTAGTTGATTATTAAAATTCTTGTTGCCTTTAAAAAATATGTTCCAAAATTTTGACTACTTGGAAGTAACTTGGATGAGGGAATGTTTAATCAATTTGCATCTCTCATGTGTAGGTCTATGGGTTGATTGAGGAGAAATTATTTCATGACTTTTTGCTGACCGATCGAAGAATACTTGATCTTGCAACTGTTGGTTTGGTTGAAGCCCTTTTGATGATATTTTGGCGCAAATTATAGATGTATGATCTTGTATTGCTTTGAAGCCTTTTTGTTGATATTTTGGTGCCAAGACTTGTACTCCGCTTTTGGTATAAATAGATGAGTTGGAGGAACATGCATGTAATATACTAGTTTTCTTCTATGTAATGTTAATCGCTTGGATGTTAAAAGAATGATCGATCTCTTTTGGGGCTTTGTATGGAATATTTTGAACACATTGCCAAGGAATGTGTAGTCATTGAGATCATCTTTTTTTTTTGTTACTGTTGGAAGAGTTTGGTATGGAATTGAATTCAGGTTATTAATGGAATAAGCACCAAAATTTCTGTTCAAAATTGTCGTACACAACATTCAATGAATGCAATGAAAGGCATAGAAAATGTTGTATTACACAACATTTAAAGAATGCAATGAAAGGTGAAATATAAATAGCAAATCTTAAATGCAATAGAAAATATATCAATGATAGCAGGTTTGAAATGCTATTGAAATATGCAAAATCATAGCAGGTTTGAAATGCTATCGAAATGTACTAAATATATAGCGGGCTAAAAATGCTATGGAAAGGTGGAAAATGCTATAATTACTATAAGAAAATATAGCAAGCCAAAAATGCTATGGAAAGTCTTAGACTTTTTATAGCACTGGCTAACATAGCATTTGCTGAAACCTTATATATAGCTTTCTATAGCATTTTTGGCATGCAATTGAAACCAACATTTGTTGTAGTGAACCTACTTGAGATGACATATATTTTGGGGACTTCATATTTTGTGTTTTTATATAGTGATCGACTTTATGTATTGTGACTGTTTGTTTCTTTTTTTCCTGTAAAAATTATCAAGTGTTAATGACATTATTTTTAAAACATGCCTAAGACACTAAAAAACATGCCTAAGACACTATATGCTTCTTTTTTATTTCTATGAAAAGTTAAGCTTTAAATATTTACCAAAAAAAAAAAAAGTTAAGCTTTTACAACCAACCAAAAGGACAGGTACACAACAACGGCATACGATTTGTAGTGGGCCAAACATTTGCAGGCCGAGAAGGCTCAACCGCACAACTTTTACAACCAACCAAAAGGACAGGTACACAACAACGGCATACGATTTGTAGTCGGCCAAACATTTGCAGGCCAAGAAGGCTCAACCGCACAACAACCCAACTGGTCCCTCTATTTGGGCCAGGCCAAACCAATGGGCCGAACAAAACTAAGAGCCCCATATACCCAACATTATGAGTGGATACTGCAAGTTATAATTGCTTCAACGGAGGGAAATTTTTAAAATTGAAGTTGATAAATAAAACAAATTTTTGTATTACATGAGATTATATGAGTTGTATGATCTCAATTGAAAGGACTTATTGCATAAGTTAGTACGATGACGCAATTGAAAAATCTGTTTAAAAAATGCAAAAAGATCTTTTTAGTCGGATCGTGCTCATCATAAAACATTATAACCGGGGTTACATTTTTTTTTGTGATTTTTTTTATGTTCAAGCTAAAAAAGTACTCCATCCGTCCCAAATTGCTGGTCCTTCTTTCCATTTTGGGATATCCCAAAATATTTGTCCCATTTCTAAAAACATCCATCAAAATATGGTCACTTTCCAGTTTTACCCTTCAAAAGTATATCTTCCATCTCAATTGGCTTTTCCATTATCTTTTATTTTACAACGGTTCTTATGATTTTGACAACTTTGTATAATAAAACTAATTGATATCTATCAAACAAGATCCATATTGCATATGTTTTGAGTTTCATATAAAAAATAAACGCCACAAAATTGGCTACAGTAATATTGACTGGACTTAAGGGCAAAATAGAAAAGACAATGCAAAATTTTTACACCCCTTAAAAACCCACTTCCCCAAAAGGGGCAAGCACATTGGGACGAAGGGAGTACAATGTAACCTTATTTTGTTAGTTAAAAGTGAGTGGGCAACCAAAATTGGAATCGGGTTTAGGCAACCCAAACATTAGGGCTAGCCCTGCCCGTCGGAACATTATCTCGGACCACACATGTCATCAAAACCGGAACCGAACGATATGCCTGGACCGAAGCGGAGGGTTCGGACATTTCCGTAATCAGTCTCGGCCGATATGACACATCAGACTAAACGGAAGGCATCTCGAAGCATGTGCGTGAAACCGCCATTATTCTTATCAATATCGTCAAGTGTGAAGTCAGCCGAGCAATTACTGTGTGTGCTAGGCACGCATGTACTTGGAGAATAAGTCAATAGTTCACTATAAAAGGTACACGGATTAGTCCTAAATGGTATGGCTCACTTCTCTCCAGAAACCCTAACTCTTGCCTATATTTTTCATCTTTTTCCTCCACTTACTAGATCGTCAGGGTGCCTTCCCGGACAAATCACCGTCCGGTTAGTCGCTAACGACGTTGCTACGTGTGTAGACGAGGAGCTCAGGCAGGACGCTCAAGTCATCCATTCTCAGGCGACACTCTAAGGCATATCATGATCGAAGGCTCAGATAAGTAAAACCCTAGGATCGCAGCACACCCATTCTTAAACCCTGAACAATTAAAACAAGGGAAAAAAATCATTTCTTTGTTTACTACTGTAGGAATGTGGAATTTGATTGGAAATTAGTAGGGATAACAATGAATGTATGGTTTACGTGATCTTTTTTAAAAGTTGTATATTGCGTCGTGTCCAAGCCGTGCTAATTTCGCCTAATTTACACTTCAAACATACTGTTATGGGATCCAGAATTATGTGTTCGATCCATAACAAAGTGTAAGTTCTGTATGAACGTGTGATGAGTGATGACATAAGGTATTGGAATACCACGGTGAGGTGAAGAGATCCGAGCACTCTCTCTCTCCACCCTTCGGCACACTCTCTCTCCTGCTTTTCTCTCTTCTTAATCTGAACCGTCCTTGCATTGATTGGATGATCCAGATATGGTGCAAGAGTACAACGTGGACTATACCCACTGGCGACACCAGTACATGAGTAGGGGGGTCACCCGACCCCACGGGAGAAAAAATTACTATTATTATTTTATTAAAATTTTCTAAACATTCATAAATGAACTCCCTAAATTTGGTGGTGACACCACTGTATAACTCCTAAGAATTCATAAAAGTTGCTTCTTTGTGTGATTTATTTGAATCTTAGTCACTCGTTTTATTCTTTTGATAAGGAAATGTTGATCTGTCTTACTAGGTTGAGCTTTAAATTTGGAATGTTGCTACGTACACAACAAGAATGCATAGCAAGTTGAACAACAGCCCCAAAACGACATCGTTTTGGGTCTTGTTGTAAAAAATAAAAAAGAAGGAAAACGTGAAATTTCAAAACCATCGCCCATTTGTACTACAACCGATCACCGCCGCCTACGCCTCCCCTTCACCGGAAAGCACCACCATCTAGCTAGCCGCTGCTGCCTAACTCCACAACCCCCACTTTCGGCGAACTCCACTACCCCACCATAAAGGTCTCTATCTGTGTGTGTGTGATGTGGTAATTTTTTTTACGATTGTTAGATTGAAACAAGAAAAAAGAGAGAGAGGGGGCACCGTGACAAAGAAGGAGAGGGATAGAGGTAGACATTAGTAGTGGTGGAGACCGATGATTTCGAATCCTCTGATAGTGGTCGCCGGAGGTGGGGAGTCGACGGAAGTGTTGGCAGTGGCGGAGGTCGGCGGCGGTGGTTGTCGTGGCAGTCACTCTGTTCTCTCTCTCCCTCCCTCTTCTGTTGACTGTGAATGGACGTGGGGAAGAGGAAAGTGAACCCGATTTCTTTTTCTTTTTTTAAGAGCAGGCCCCAAAACGACGTCGTTTTAGGGTTGTTGTCCCTTTTTGTTGTGTACGTAGCATTTCCGTTAAACTTGATACAAGATTTTTAGTTTCCATTGTTGTAATGCTTTTTTTTTTACTTGTGGTTGGTAAAAATATTTGATGATAATAAATAATGATCCCACGCTTCCGAACTCCTGGAGTCGCCATTGACTATACCTATTTGCACCCAAAAGTTTCTTAGACGGTGAGAATTGACGAATACAGTAGTTTGTTTTTGGTTTTTTTGAATGGCAAATTAACGGATAGTTACTCCCCACCAGTGGCGGAGCCAGGAATCGAAGTCGGAGGGGGCCGAATTACAAAAAATAATTTGGTTCGATGATCTTTCTGAGACTAAGTCCAGTCTTTCGAGTTTTTATGGGACAGTTTTAATAAATTGAAAAATTATTCTCGAATATTGTTGTTATCATATCATTCAACGAACATAGTATCATTATTGCATAGTAGCATCTACCATAATTTAGTGTTCATCAAATGAAAATTATTCTTACCTTTTAATTATTTTAAAAATTTTACTCCCTCCGTCCCAAATTAATGGTCCATTTTCACTATTTGGCATCTCTCAAAGAATTGTCCATGACTTTCAATTTATGGTGCTTTTTATATCCAATATGGATCTTATTTGATAGATCTCAATTAGTTTTTTAAAATAAAATTTTGAAATTATCAAAAACATTATAGATTATGAAATATAGATAATTTATTGAGTGGCACGACTGCTGAAAAAGAACCATTAATTTGGGACAAAGGTAGTATATTTTTTTTAAAAATATCTATCAAAAATATACAAAATATTCTCAAAAAATAGAAAATCGGGGAGCCGGGGCCACCCCAGCCCCTACATACATCCGCCCCTGCAGTCGCCACGTAATGCAACAAAGTGCAATCAAGTCAGAGAAAGTGGGGTCGGCTTGACATGTGGTCTATACTCTATAGTACACTTCCTTTGTGGGGACCAAGCGAACCTGGCAAACAACATTGCTAGCTCTTCATACCGTGGGGAAGATGCAATGCAATCGTGCTCATTAAATAAACACTAACGGAAACAGTGGACTATCCTCGTGTGATCACGCAATTGGTTACTGCAGAAAAAAAGAAAAAAGAAAAAAAGACAGCAACACCGGATTGGTTCTGTGGTTGAAAACTTAAATATGACTGTGCAAAGCTCGGGTATAAGTTTCCATAGCTCCAAACATACTTTTAATACCAGCTACACGTGATAGAACTTTAACTGCGGTCGCGATATAAGTGTGATAGAATTTTTCACAGATAAAGTGTGGTGTGACGGAACAATATTTCCTGACTGATTTTACAAGGTGCCATTTTTTGTAACTGGAAAAAAATAGCTTGGGGGAGAATCAATTACAGCATTTACCCCAATTCATGTGGAACGTGTCCACATTTCACATATCACGCACACCTTAAACCCGGCCCCCACTCTCTCTTATCTTCCAACTACCCATAATAATCTCGCTCTTCTTAACCCACCTCCACGATCACTCTTCTTTGCTCCACCAACAACCCATTGTAAATAGTCAGTAATTATTCAACAGTCTCGGAACACAATCACGTCATATCTAGATCACATCAGTAGTATTATTTATTTGTATGGAGTCCATACACGTAGTCGTGGCACTTATAAAAATGTGTGGTGCTAGAATAATCCATAGCACCACGCGTTGCTCCAGAAGCACTTAATAATTAGACGTAAATTGTTGGTTATAGAGTTGGGATTTTCACCGGTAATTTGCCCTTCTTTTTTTTTTTTTTTTTGGGAATCACAATTTCACTCACATGTTTTCCCATAGAAATGGAGAGTGTTATGATCCTAAGTATAGTACCATATGACCAGCGGTGGAAACGAGTCGAGCCAAACAAAATTATAGGGTGTTCGAGTTAGGCTTGTTAAAGATCTGTGAGTCAAGTGTTCTAATTCGAGCTCAAATCGGGTTTTAAACGTCTCTATAAATGAGTTGAATCTTTACAAAGAGCCAAGCTGATTTACTCAAATCAAGCTACAATTAACTGGAGCTTGACAGTTAACAAACCAATACAATAGTTATTTGTTTTTTCTTTTTCGTAATTGCAAAAACAAATTTATTAATCTTTGAAATTGTTACAAAGACTAACAGGAACAAATAATTGAAGGACGTCATATTCCTAAATAAAGCTGAGAACAATCTTTTGCGCAGTCCGAAACCCAAGGTTAATTTGCAAGAAGCCAGTCAAGGGAACACCGAATGGGAAGCCCGCACCTAAAGAGCCAAACCCAAAACCGAAAATAACTATTACTCCTACAATGCAACAGTTATATATTTGTAATACTCTCTCACATAATGTAGATCACATAAAAGTGTAGGTCCCACCCCATTTGAGAGGGGTCACTTGACCCCTTTAACTTTTTTTTTTTGATCGGCAAAAATTTTTATTAGGGAAACTTGTCAAGGGTACAACAAGAAAAGGGGGGGAGGGGAGTCTAACCAAAGTTGGACAAAACACCTGAGGGCACAGACGCCCAATCAAAACGGGTCAAGCCCGAAACAACAAGGCCTAGAAGCCGAAATAAACATTACAGCGCAAAAACACCCCGAAGGCCAAAAGCCCCGATATTACAATAGAGATCCATCCGAAA
>JAXBDA010003313.1:0-35505 GCA_036023075.1 Gaultheria prostrata | reverse complement strand
TCTAAAAAGGGTGGTATGTACGAACTTAACGAAGAGTCTGATCTTAAAGCTAGGTTAGACCAACTCACTCGAAAAATAGAAGCTTTGACTCTAAGCAAGAGTGTGAATTCTGTAAATCAAATCCAAAATGAAGTATGCTCTTTTTGTGCTAGTCCAATGCATTTAACACAAATGTGTCCTTCAATGGAGCTACTGGTGGAGGGGTGGTGATTGGGAAGGGAAGATCGTGTAATGGTTTAGAAATAACGAAGGTGTTGTTCAAGTTATCAACACATTTTTATATTTTTGATCTAATGCGCAAAAAGCCGCAAAAGTCATTTGCCTTAAATACATTAACTAAAAAGCTCAAAAATCTCAAAAAGCAGAAACAACTTGATTTTTGTCCTTAGTTTGAAGACAAAAAAAATATGAGAAACAAAGCTGAACTATGGAAAATTAGTCGTCAATCTCAGTTGTACTATTTTTGGAAGGTGGAAGGAAGGATGATTGTTTGATTATTAATCAATCTTAACACATTATTGAGAAATCCAAAAAGAGGAAGGTAGTTTTGGGTGTATGGATTACTCGCATGAACCCGTGTTATGCACGGTAAATTAAAAAAAAAAGTGAAATAGAACAGATTTTTAGAACTTTTTTTTACAGTAGTATAAGAAAAAATAGAGATAGAGAGGTATTCCTAACTAATAGGTTTGTCACGCCCGGGATTTCGATAAGGGGGAAAGGGGTTATGGTCGAGTGATCCAAATGATATTCAAAGCAACGTGGTTTTGTAAAACACGGGTTTTACAGCTGTAACTAAGCTGGACTTTTGAAAAACATATTTGGTATAAAATAAATAACTTAGAGTCGCCACCTGACAAGGAGTTTAGGTGTGCTAAGTCACCCCTTGAATAATCCGAAGACAATTCAAGTGTTTTGAAAAGAAATGTTATATCGGGTCGAAGAGCCTGGTTTTGTTTAATATAAATGACTCATGTTTTTGTTTGGTCTGCGATTTAAGAGAAGAAGGAATTCGGTAATTCATTGTTACATGTAGGAAAGCCAGAGCACCCTACCCCGCCCTTGCAGTACTCGAAACAAACTTTTCGAAAACAAATAAGTTGTTGAAAACTTGTGTGGATGATAGATAATAAAATACATGCAGTGAGAAGAAAAAAACTAATATTCTATAAAAAAGATACATTTATTGCAGAGACATTTAAATAAAGTGGGATACATACAAAAGAAGGATTTGGACCGAGCTCGGTCTCAGGGCTGCCTACATATCTCCGGCTTCAGGAGAATCAAGTCATCACGTAGTTCACGAAGATGAAATAAATTTTGTGGATTGGGACCAAGCCCATCCTCAGGGCTACCTACGTATCTCCGGCCTCAGAAGAATCAGGTTTCATGTAGTTCGGAAAAGAAGCTGAAATTTTAGAGAAGTTAAACTCGCTGGGAATTTAACAAGCAAGGCACAGAGGCGTTTCTACCGTACACAGAGGACAAGATCTAGACTCTGACAGGAACACAGCTGGGGATTGAAAATATTTATTGAGCAAACTTTGGGACAACTCCGAGAACATATTTCTGAGAAGACGACACAACTCAGTGGGGAAAAAGAAGAAAAATAGTCATACGGGGCCGTCGATGGCTGACAGGTGGCCTTGTCGGGCCAAGAGAATGAGAGAGGGGGGACACTTGTCAGGCAGCCTCGATATAGGCACCCTAAGCTAGGGCACCTATGGAGGTTTCCCCCGATGGCCCTAGGGTTGGGTGTCATGTCGTGTTGTGTCGTGTTGAATCGGGTTTGTGTCAAATCGTTCGTGTCAAAATGACTTGCTTAACTAATCGTGTCAAAAAATGAACCCTAACCCAACCTGATGTTAATCGTGTCAACCCGAACACGACATGGATTGACATGATTAACTTGGAAACGACTAGTTTAGCCAAACTTGACCAGAACACGACACGAATTGACACAATTAATTTGTGTCATTCTCGGGGTATGTAAGTTAATTCATGTCATTCTCGGGTTACCGTGTTGACACGAACAGACGAACAGGTTAATTCGTGTCATTCTCGGGTTATGCTGGTTGAACCCGAACCCAACCTGTGTACTAATCGTGTTCTCGAGTTGTGTCATATACATATTTTGTGTAAGAAATACTCAACACTAACCCGCTAATTTCGGTCGTGTTCGGGTCATGTTATCGTGTCGTGTCATAAATTCTCACCCTTGGGTGGCGCCCTGCTGCTATGGCCCATCTCAACTCGCACAGGGTGCTTTGATCTAGGTTTGTTCAAGGAGGTCTCCCTAGTGTTTTGATGTGCTTTGGATGCCGTCGCGACATCCATTTTTCCATATTATGCTCTGAAGGTCGAGAAATACGATCATCCGTTTCTTGATTGAATTGGAGCGCTGGAAGCTATCCAATGGCCAAACAAAGTCCGATCGACCTGAAATTTTGCAGGGAACTTCAGAATGGTTAGAATGAATTTATATAACAGTTTATATTTTAAAAGTTGGGTCCTGATGTCCATAATCATGGAATCACCAGTCTTGGGAAGCACAATGTCTCCAAAAATAGCAAACGGGCTTTGAATCGCCCGAAACTTGGCATGAGCTCTAAACACATCATGTGGAGCTCAAATAGGAAGTTTGGTATGATTATAGTAGTGCAAACAAAACATGAGTCTTCTGGCCCTATTTGCTTGTTTTTGACTAGTAAAGGTAAACATGGGGTGACAGTTCAATGGTTTATCGTTCTCTAATTTTGACGTGATCTGAATCAATCACTTAGAAATTTCAAAATAAAGCATCTAACGCTCTTGACCAATTAAGGAAAATGGGTGTCGGTTTTGTCATTTAAGGCGTGGGCCACATGTAGACAACACGATTAGTGGTATTACTGTAAAATAAAAATGATTGAAGGACAGAAGGGGCATAAAAAAGAAAGGCCGAAAGAGGAATGGGCGTTCTTCCTTTTAATATAGGAAGTATAGTATTGCAGATTTGCAGGGCTTGTTTTTCTGAAAAGTTTCATGAGTGCGACAAATTACATATCTCAGAGTGAGTTTCACTACTATTTCAGATTTTTTTAGACTACGAGTTGTCTAATCAATTGATATATGTGAGGGAAATGACTTGTTGATTTAACAACTTATAGTCCAAGAATACCGAAAATACTGAAAATACCTTAGTGAAAACTCAGCCTAAAATTCGTGAATATATTAACGTTTTAACTATCGTACAATCCAATAGGTCCAACCAATTAGGTAACTTAGAATTTTTAAAAACCTTGTTGACACAAGATTTTTCCCCACCCCTTTATATCAATTCCAATAGATGATGTCAACGCTCGCATGAAAGAAACGTTGAATCAGCAGGAAATCAAACAAGCCTTACAGTGTAGAACACGTGATTCCCAGTAAAGGTAGACCGGCACAGTACGTTTCGTACTGATGTCCCAGTAAGCCTAATGTCAGTTTCAAACATCAAACATTATATAATATATGCATAGCCTGGATGACATGCGTGTCATTTGAGGGAAACCATAATCCTCCCTCCATTATTTTGTCAGAAATCAGCTTCCGGAAGCTCGTTTCTGGGCCAATTGGCTAGCATTATCTTCAAGAAACCCAGTTGCAGCTGGACCTTTAAGAACCATTCGTTCCATCCTTTTAAGAGGAAAAAAAATAGGGTTTGGTTATAAGAAAGAATTGTAGCGGCCTTCTCCTCCTCCGTTCGATAGAGGTTCTTGATTTCAGCGGGGCGGAGGGGCTTAGATCTCGCCAGCTCTAATATCGTTCTCCATTGATACACAAGTTTGACACTTTCCGTTCTCTGATTTACGCATCCTTGTATGTATCTCATCGAAACGTAAGAAACTTACTCGGCAGTATCACAACTCTGTAGTTATTTCATCTAATCGTACAATTATTTCCTGAATCGCAACCCTTTAGTCATCTCATTTATGTTGACTCTAAGCTTTGTTATTTTTATTTTTCCGACAAAGATTAAAGGGAAGAAGAAAAAGAAATGGCTCCGCGTTGGTCGTGCAATCTTGTGTTACTTGCTTCACTCCCATAAGTGATTGTTCAATTGTGTCGGTTTCTAGCAAGTTTATTACGCCTCTGGATGAATTGAGAGGCCAGGTATCTGAATTCCTAAAGCGTCTTCAGAACGATGCGACTTTGGGGCGTATTGTTGAAGAAACTATTGAGCGTCTCCTTTTGTTAGATCTGGTCCTAGCGACGGCTAGCCTGTGATGGTGTCGTTAATAGCGGGTTTGGAAATGATTTGGGATGTACTGGTAACGCGTCACATCAGATGTAATTTGTGGGTATGAATGGTGGTGTCGTAGTATTTATCTATTGTTTGGGATCTTGCTTGTGCTATTTCCATCTGGCCTAAATGTTATGGCCTTATTGTAACCGTTGTCTTCGCGTTGTAGCAACTTTAAGATGATTTCTCTGGTCGAATCATGTTGTTGTTTGTTTTGCTTGTTGTTCAGTTATTAATATACGTACGAGAGGTATATTCCATCATGTGTTTAGTTACTTCTGTGAAACTGGCAGTTATATGTCCTCATTTGTTCGAGTTAGGTTTCCAAATGTCCCCAATAACTCGAGACGATGTACTCCGTGACTGCCTAGTTTCTCTATTCTATGTTGGGAAATCTGGATCAAGGAACATATTGAATTTATTATGCATTATTCTATTATATATGACATGGGCTCCACTTTGTATATGGAACTGTTACCATGGCTTTCTGACATGGGTTACAAGTTTTCTGCATAGAGAGCTTAATTCCATAAGACCATGTAATCGTGCAATGTTTAAGATGCCTTCTAAAGATGTCCCTGATGATTTAAGTCATAAATAAATATTTGGTTTAGACCTTTTAAGCATCGCCCCTTTATTTTTACAGTCAATGAGGTGTGCTCCTTCGTCGTGTGGGTGACGGATGTTGTGCTACAGATGAAGCTGGTAAATAATCTACTTATTGTATTGCTTAGGTGATGTTGATTGATTATACAATTCTTAGACATTACAGCTTCCAATTCTTCTCTTCTTAAGGTAGGAAAGGTTTTGGCATTAACAAATCGGCATGTATCTTTAGTAGCACAGATCTTAGATTAATTCTGTTGTCAATGGGTCAGATAAGGGTATATATGAATAGCTTGGAGATGTCATGACTCATCGGAAAGTTTCAAATCTGAATTTCAATGTTAAAGGATGGATGTGTAGTTTTAAACCCTGGAGACTTAGTGACCTTCGGAGACGGACAAGCCCAAGTGGGCAAAAAACGTGAACACATTTAAGGCCTTGGAATATCAACTCCATGTCGTGGCAACAAGCCAAGATGGGCACATTTTTACCAACTTGTAGCATACCTTCTTTTGAAATGTTGGTTTCTTAGACATCCCAAACCCAAATATCTTTTCTTGCTTATGTCATAAACTCACCACATTTTTGACCTTATAGTTACGTAACAAGGCATTTTGGGCTGGCACCATTTTTGTTTGTGCATCTTATTTGTGAATCCAATAATTGACTATCACAATAGTTAGTTAATTGCTTCCATAAGTCCCCACTGGATGGGGTTTTCATCCCATCCGAAGTCTCATTAATGTTTATTAAGGACAATTACCATCTAAGTGACACATTGGTTCTTAATCATATGGTTATCTAACAGGGCGTCTTGGTCCGGCTCCATTTGTGCTTTTGTAGATCTCCTCTCTTAAACCAATAGTTTATTGTTGACATCATTAGTCGATTGCTTCCGTAGGTCCCACCGGATGGGTTTGTTATTTACTCTGAAGTCTCATTATGAGTCTGGACAAGTGTGGGAATAGTGTATACAGTTTGTATACATTTGGGTCGTTTGTGATGGCTTTTATTAAAAGCCTTGTTTGTATTTGTTAGGTATGGTCGAATAGTCTTGATAAGGCTATTTGACCAAGCCACATGAATCTGCTTGGGTATTCAATGCGGTTTTCAATGTTAATAGGTTCCTGTCTCCCCATGTGAATTTAAGTGGAACTAAGTAAGTGTTCTCTTTTTACAAAATGTGCTAATAAAGCTCCAATTAGTTTAGGTATTTTATGTTATTAATACCTTATAACATTCTTTTAGATCGCATCTGTACATCTTGGTTACCAATGATATTTGCCCGCAATAGCTACATTGTGGTATTTGGTTATGTCTATTAAGATGGGATCTCTGTTGCTTAGGTTTGTGATGTAATATCGATTAAGATAATTTTCTAATCTTTTTGTTGGTTAGTGTATCATAACCTTGGTTTGCTTATAGGTCTTGGGGACGCCGGCTCGAGACATTCTTACGAAGCTCGATGGCGTACAATTTTCAAAAAGAAGAGATATTGTGGAATATGATAGGTACAACATGGTCATACACCCCTAAACAAAGAAAAGAAAAAAGGGGGCCCTTAATGCGATTTTCTTTCTACTTCATGTACTGCAAGAAGTTTGATTAATATATTATTGCTTCTTCAGAACTGTCCTTTTAATATCCTAGAATTGGAAAGAAACTTGATGATTTACAAAGTATACATTGATTGATCTTTTCATTGCTACATGATAGAGCCTAAAGAATAACTCATGTCTCCTTCCAACATAAACCTCAAGCTACAACCCTACCACTGCTATAGTTAGCAGCAAAGATGAAAAATAAGAGAGCTATGTTCTAAAGGAAACAATTAGAAGTACAAAAAAAATAAACCTGCAAATGCTAAAACCATAGAACAACTGTTATTCCAACATCTTTCAAATTGGATCACACAATGCATTACAATAAGTATGAATCATTTCGAAGTACAAAAGAGCTTCATTATAGTAGTAATCGGACTTCCGTTATCTTTGACACCCTCTAACAGAACCATGATGCTTCATTCCCAAATGTTAATACCTTCAAATAGTCAGACGATTGTGGTGGTTGTAAATAACTATCAACACCATCCAGACAGTCATGAAAACAAATATCCATATGAAATAACCATATGATCAGTGATGATTACAAACCATGGAGGATTAAGGAATGTAAGATTAACCCCTATTAACAATAAAACCATAGGAAGAACAAATAACCAAAAATCGTATCCATCACTCTCAAACAACATCTCGGAAGCTTCAACAGATGGAGTTTGAGTGTACAAAGTAAATAACTTCCATCTCTTTTATAATTTTAGGATAAAACAGCCGACATAGATTTCCTACCTCCTATAAGAAATCCTGAGATTAATTAAATAATATTTATTAAATATCTTTACCTATCGAATTCTTAAATAAATATCCTTAAAAATGGATTACCAAAAAAGAAAGAAAATATAAAACTAAACAAGATAAATAAATTAAATAACTCTCAGAGACAATTTTGTGCCATAGATTTTACTCCCAAATTGTAGATATGTAGAAGATATTGTCTACAACATCTTTGACCATATCTTCTTATTTCTAAGGATGACATATCCATTACTCAAGACAAGACAGTTGGTAGATGTCTAATAAAAAACAGTTATGATAGCTGTAAAAGTTCCTTAAGGTTTCTTATCACAACTAAACTACCAATATAAAATGAAACTTACACCGTCAGATCCTTGCCAATAGCTCGTATGCAAGAATCATAACTTGTAGTACAACAATGCTGATTTAGACTGATAAAACAGTTTCTGGGTGCTTATTGTTCCTCTTATCTTCAAACTAATTGGAGTTATATTAACATTCCGTGATCCTCCATGGTTTGGCCTAATCAATGACCACAAACTTATCTTTTACGGGTATTTTATAGCCAACATAATTTGGTTGGTGCTCAGTGTTATTTACAAACCTGTAAATCGCTAAACCACAAGGAACAACAAGAAAGAATGAAGCATCAAGGTCCAGTCAAGAGCAATTACAAATCATTTATAGTATCTATGTTTCGATTTGAGTCAATATCTCCTTATCATATCTACGTTCAATAACATCTATCATGTCCATTTAAATTATATTATTATTTGTTATATTGTTCCGGTTTCAACTCCATGTTGATTTCTTGTTTACGGTATTGAAGAGTAACAAGATTTGAATAATTTTGGAAATGTACAATAATAGTATTCCCTTATTTAGTTGAGATCCCCAACTTTCGATAAAATATTCGCTGAGTCCTAAATTTCAAGATATGTCACATAACAACCCAAATAGTAACTTGAGCAAGCAAATTGTAAATACTCATATAACAGCACGAAAACAAACATAAAACCAAAAGATAATAGTGAGCATGAGACTCCGTGCTTGCACGGAGGAGCCGACTAGTTTGATGTACATAATAGAATTTGGTGGGACGGAGTACGTGGAATTTATAAAATAGAAAAGAATTACTAACTTGCAAGGATAAACCAACTATGTTAACTATGTTTAAGCTATAAATTTCGTTGGAAAGGTTACTGAAAACTACTTCGGTTCTAATTTGTTTGTTCCTCTCATTCTATTCTAACCAAATAGAAAATTATTTACATTTATTGTTTTTTGATAACTTGAAAATTCGGGTCGGTTTACTCACACTTCGACTAATTCCTTGAATATCCACTAGCAGGAAGTCTGATTAATTCACAAGCCTTGACCCAAAGGAGTTGATAGCACCTGGAAAGTCTCAAGCCAATCCCTTGGGTTTTTGTTTAAATATTTTCATCGGTAATAGTTTTGTACAATATGAATCTTGTTTAATAGATCTCAATTCGTTCCACTACACAAAATTTCCAATGTCACATAAAACCATATTAAATAAAAGTAATATAAAAATTTAAAATTGGCATGGACTTCCAAAAAAGATTAACTCAAGTGTACAATTGGTAGTAATTTCAGGGTGGTAAGTGTGATTTATCATGTATTTAACATTGAGCTCGTTTCGAGCTTGGCAGCCTTTTGGGTCAGATCACATAAGAAAATTTTCTTGTGATCGAATCTATTAGTTCAGCGTGAATGGCTTGCCTTTAACCAGATTACGGGGAGGAATAATTGAAGTACATGTAAACTGATTTAGACAACCCTGAGGGTCGAAAAAAAGAAATATTGACAATTATCAACTACGACAAAATTCTATCAGAGATGTTTCTAAACAACAAGGAAATTACTAACGGGCCGTTTGGCAGCCTCATTCTCAATCATGCATTGTCCATTTTTTTATTTTGGGTGTTGGCAACCAACTTCTACAATGAATTTTTTGTATAATGCATTATCCAAATCACATAATGGAGGCACAATTTAATAATCAGCCTTATAGGTACTTTTGCATTCTCAGTTTGTATTTTGGGTGAAAAACCAATTCATAACTTATTTTGGTGATCACTCTCAAACACTACTCTGTTGCAAAATCTATTATGCATCTCTCAAACACTCTACAAACTAATAGCACTCGTTTGGTTGTCGGATTATTTTTGGGAGAGATTGGACAATATGAGATTAAGAACAGAGATAGAGGGAACAAATGGGCCCACGAGATAAAAGATGAGATTGTAGGAATACATGGATTAGTCATACTGTGTTTCGTTAAAGTTGGATAAAGATGATGTGGATCATTTTTTACCACTGGATGAAGATAGAGATAATCTACCGGAGGGGACTAGCTAATACCATCACTCCCCCTGATATTAGTTAATCCTCTACATGGGGTTCTAAATGAACAATTAGTCCACACTTGTCTAATCCGGTGGTTAATCTCAAGTGAATCAAATACGGGACTAAAGAATATTAAGGAACACGTGAGCCCTTGTGTTTTCCAAATCCTAATCTCATCCTTTTTAGTACCGCAATCAACAAGCCTATAATTGAGTCCGATCATAATATAAAAAGGAAAATGATTTTCACACCCCCTTTTATCCTCTTACACTCTTTTTTTTTGTCTTTTTTCATCTTAAAATTATCAAATTACCCTTACATCATGAGTAATTTTTTTTCCATAAGAAGGACAATTTGATATTTTCAAGTGCATAAAGACAACGGATCAAAAAAAAAAAAGTGCATAAAGACAAAAAAAAAGTGTAAAAATTATTCTTATAAAAATATACAATCACTATTTAAAAAGTAAAATGTACTACAGTAAAAAATAAGAGACTCTGTAATTTTAATTAAATTACAATAGTGATAGATATATAACTAATGTGTCCAACTCAGTTCCAACATACTCACATGGTGAGTGAATGCCACACACACTTGAGTGTGACATGTGTGTATGTTTCACACATCATATAAGTGTGTTGGAGCCAAGTTGGACACTTTTGTTGTATATTTATCATTTTTCATTAAATTATAGTAGTGATTGATTACTGGTAACGCGATTTTCGGTAAAGTACGTGCACTACGAATGCTTGTCGCCAAAGTCCACACAAATCAAGGAAAAAACGGTTTCCAAATAAATACTCTACTTAAAAAACACCTGACACCGACACGGCCACACCTCCCAGCATCAAACGACGCCGTCCGCCCCTCTTCTCACTCATTTCATTTGTCCACCTGCGTCCGCTGTGTTCCTTATCAATCAGCCTCATCAATCCTAAAAGTTTGGTGATGAGAGAGAAAATACACGCGTTTATTGGAGGGAGAAAACCAGAGAATAGTTATCCAATCAATTCGAATCGGATCGCCGATGTTCGGAAATTGTTCGAGTGAGAGATAAAGCACCAGATGTTGGCTTCCATGTGACCCCTTTTTTGACTGACTGATCGATCGACGTCCGAAAAAGGTACTTTCATTGGTGAATCGACTAATTTCCTTACGCATGTATATTACGCATGTGGATGCTCGTCATTGCGATACTGTGATGTTTTCTTTGTGCATAGTTGGTGTCTATTTCATGATCTGTCAATTGGCAGTGTTTATGCACTGATTTTGTCGTACTCTGTGCTCATATCGAGTAATTGGGATGTAGACGGTGTCGATGTTTAATTACATTTTGAGGAATCATAATTGCAATGTAATTTTGTTTATTAGCATTGTTAGCTCTTTGAACTTGGATCACTGATGATAGATACTAGGATTCCTTGAGCAGTAGATATATGGGGAAGTTCTTCAGGTACTGACAAACTCATTATCCTAACTGTAACCTTAAACTTTCAAGATATGTAGCTCATGGACCTTATAATGTGGAAGTAGTTTTGTTTTGTCGAATTACAGTTTGAAGTGCACAAGGGTTTGGGAAGAATTTGTCTTTCCATTAAGAGATATCCAGACTTGAGAGTGCTAATCACAGCCAGGGATGAAGCCTGGATTTTAAGCTAGTCGTGGCGAATATGTAGAGTAAAAGTATATAATAGAAAGGTGGACAACATATAATTTTTTGTCGAATTAAAAAAAAAAAATGTAACGAACAATGTCTCTTATATACGTGTAGAGTACAAAAAAAAGAGCTAATTGTAACTTAACTCAATGAGACATCTTGAATTGTGCTCACTGCTCAACACTCTTTTATATTATCAGAACAATCAATGAAATAGTAGAAATATATCACAATCTTTAGCAGTATATTCTGAATGTATGTGTCTAAGAAACTTGTCAAAAATTCATCATGCATCTTATAGCACAATTAGTCTTCACAAATTTCATAACTGATAATGTGTGCTCTGCCTTAGGAGTTGACACGGGCAATGTCAATACAAGATAAATTAATCTGCAAACAATAAGATAAATTGTGGACTTTTTTGATTTCTTCAACACCTTACACAAATCTGAAATATTGGTTAGATTTTGATATTCAGATGCCTAGAAACATCAAGCTTATTATTTTTGAAGTCAAAGTATGTATGTGTGTTTTCAATTTAGACTCTATATTTTCACATATTTCGCTTAGGCCAAGCTATGTTTGTTTTGGTGTTGCTCTATATGCTTTTGCTTAAACCTTTTCCCTTCTTACTGAGCCAGGTTTACGCTCTGTTTTACCTTGGAAAGAAAAAGAAAGGAAAGGAAAATAAAAAAATTTCCTCTTCCTTTGATTGGTTTGAGAGAAAAAAGAAAGGAAAACTAACTAAACTTAATTGTTTTAACTAAAAAATTTCCTCTTAACTTTCCTCATTCTTTCCTTCTTTTTTTCTTTCTTTCCTTTCCTTTCCAAGGTACCAAACAGAGCCTTAAGTGGGATTTTACAATGTTTGTAAACGCAGTCTATTTGTTCAGGGTGACCCTTGAGGAGGGAACATGTAGAGGTGCACCGTCCAGGTTGGTTGGAAGCTGCGGCGATCTTTTATTAATGACTCTGACATAGCAAAGACATTAGGGTGACGAGAGGATAAAAAAAACTTAATACTTCATGACACTTACTTCGAGTAATTCAAAGTCATTTGTATTTTGTTGAAACCAGTCATTCATGGGAATAAATAGGGCCTGATTTGTGGTCTGATTGACGAATCTAATAAACAGTATGTGAGGATTGAGCATTTCTTATCTCTTGAACCTCAACCATCCCTTTTATCCTTGTTTAACAAACTGAGATTTCATCTGCTTCATCAAAGTACTTTTAGTTTTTTTTGTTTTTTTTATCTGAGCAACTTATTTTTTAACCCAAAACGCAGGGTGCTCTTATGAAGCTTTATTATCTGTCATTGATTGATTGTATTTCTGCTTTTCTCTTCAGCAGTTCAGCTGCTAACTAGGTATACGTGTGAGAAGTACAGTTCATGTACTGAGTTTTTAAGTTTTGCTTTGACAGGTCGGAAGTTGGTACATCTATAGTTATTTCAGCATGGGTGTCTCTGGAAAATGGATTAAGGCATTGATTGGTTTAAATAAATCAGAGAAGCCACAATCTTTCCAGAAGGATGGACATGTGGGTATCTATTTTTACTGTCCTTTTTTTTCCTCGGAAGACTACATTATTGTATTCTATTTCTTAATTGGGGTTCTGCAGTTACCAGTCCTAAGTGACACGGTTGCTTAGTTAGGTTATAATGCCCTAACTCTTATCTTTACGTTACGTCCTTTATTTTCTTTTGGTGATGTAGATATTCCCCATCTTATTGCTGACAGCATCTGCCCTGAAGTGCTGCTATTGTATTCCTGCATCTATCGGAGTGGAGAAGTTTATTTGTTTGTCTTACATGTTGTTTAGAAGTGCTTCTCTTTGTAGGGGTGCTTTTGAGTTGCTTTTGTGCATTTAGCATTATAATTAATCATTACTCTTGTTAACTTGCACACGACCACCTGCAAGCTTGGAGAAAGAAGTACATCAATAAACATCCAACCTTCGACATCTATTTAGTACGTTTGTAAATTTGTTTGGCTCGTGTGGCCAACATATACCAGTTATTGAAGTTGCTTGGTTGGTTTTTGTTGTATGCATCTGCAACAGTTAGTGGGAATTCCTTAGAGCATAGAAAAAGGTAGATATTTTTATACTACAGTAGCTGTTTCTTTCATGTAGGTGCTGTTTTGTGATATTGAAATAGTGGAAGAGAATGTTACATAATAGATAATTGATTGGGACATAATGCTTGGTGTTTGCTTTCGGTTTATGAGATTCAAATTGAATGCTGAATTTTCGAGATAACTAGTCTGCTGCTATGTGACAAAATTTAACAACTGAAGTCAAAGTTGTTTGATACGTAAAAGAATTTTAAGTGGTAAATTATCTGTTATGTAACATTCTCTTCCACTATTTCTATTGTGGCAATGGAGTGGTGGTGAATTGTGACAATTGTGGGTTCGCGGCGGGCTGTAGAAGTGAGTTATTAGTGGTGGTGATTTGTTAATTATGTAGCGTGACAGTCATGGCGACAACATTGGCAGTGGTGCTGGTGGTAAGGCGAGTTTGTTGTTGTTGGAAATAATTGTTGTATGTATGGTAATATATATATTGTAATTAGGCAAGTTAGTGAATTAGGTAGGTAGCATCAATTAGGGATTTAATTTGCTCTTTCCGTATTATTTACTTTCCCTATATATCTTGTACACAGTCTATATATTTCCTCATTGTGAGAAGAATAAATCATATCGTTCGTATATTTCGACATGGTATCAGAGCGAGTTCCAGGAACCTAATCTTTCTCTCTCGTTACTTTTTTTTTTTTTTTTCCGTCAATCAACTCTCTCTCTCTGTCTCGCTTTTCTCTCGATCTTTTTCTCTCTGTTACACCAAAATCAGTCACGAAGTATTGTGATCCACTACACTTGCCGGCAACCTCGACACTCGCCGGAGCATCACTGACACTTGCCGACATCTGACGACACTCGCCGATCACTGACTACCGCTGTAACCCCTCAAAACTCTCCAGGATCTGCTGCTGCAACCGCCACAAGTTCTTCCTCCATGCTCGCCGATCATAGCCAACCACTCTCCGGCCACCGGCGTCGCTCGACTGTTCTCAAAATCCACTTTCCGGCCACCGGCGGCCACTTACAGTTGCGTGGGTGCTTTCTCTCTCCGCAAATCTGTATTTCAGCCAGATTCAGCCATCATCAATCTTTGTTGGACCTTGTCAAGCACTGGGAGTCTTCAAAATTCTCTGGGTGGCAGTAGAAACTCTCGGTTTACGCTCGAAACCTACTGGGTTGTGTTTATTTGTGCTCAAATCTCTGGTAATCTCTAATTTATCTTTGGTTTTTCATTTCTCATCATGGGTGATAATCAAAACAAGGACAAATCCGAAACCTCAGAAACTAAAGAAATTGTTAGGGATCCTTTTTCGCGTTGTTCTCTCACCACAATTAAATTGAATGGATCCAATTATCTGCCATGGTCTCGCGCAGTAACAGTCTCTCTGCGCGCAAGTGGCGAGACTTCATATATGACCGAGGCTTCATCTATGGATCCTACTTGGATCCAACATAATTCGTTAATCATGACCTTACTTTGGAATAGTCTTGAACCTGATATTTTCAACAACGTTGCATACCTTGATACGTCCAAAGAAGTCTGGGATACTCCAAAAGAGTTATACTCATCCGATCAAAATCTCTCTCGTATTTATCAGATTTATCAGAATATTTTCTCTTTCCAACAAGGAGATCGATCGGTTGATGAGTACTTCTCCATCTTAAAGGGTATGTGGGATGAGTTGAATGTCTACCAACCTCTCACCACAGATCTAAAAGTTTAGCAGAAACACAGGGAAGCATTTCGTGTTACCAAACTTTTGTCTGGATTGAATTCAGAACTTGCTTCTATTAGTCCCCAGATTCATTCTGGCAAAGAAATTTCCACCATTGGTGAGGCCTTTGCTCGTGTTCGACGAGCTGTTCCTCGCTCTTCTGGTTTAGAGCATCAGACTCTATCTGCCCTAGCTGCTCCCACTACATACCCTGGTTCATCTTCTGGAAATTTTGGTAATCACAATCCCCCCCCCTAGTGGTAGTAGTTCCTCTGACCGTGGTGGTCGACGTGGAGGACGTGGGGGGCGTGGTCGTGGCACTAAGAAGTGTACTCATTGTGGTGCAACCAACCCCGGCTTGGGCTAATCAGGCTACACTTGAGGGGGAGCCATCTGCACCTGCTCTTGCTCAAATTACTCTATCCAAGACCGAGTATGATTCTATGATTCAAAGGGCTAATGCATCTTCTTCTTCTTCTTCCACTGCGACCCATGTCACCTCAGGTAATACTTGTCTTCATTCATTTTCTCGTACTGGCAGTACTCCTTGGAAACTTGATTCTAGCGCATTTGATCATATGATAGGTGACTTGTCCCTTTTGACTAATGTTATTACCCCTTCTGTTCCTTCTTATGTTACTATTGCTGATGGGTCTTGTTCATGGCATTGGTACATATTCCTCATTTGGTCTTGTTTTTCCTTCTGTCTTATATTTGCCACAATTCCCTTTTAATCTTATCTCCATTCATAAACTTTCTCATACTCACCAGTGTTCTGTACGTTTCTATCCTTTTCCTTGTGAATTTCAGGATCTAAAGACGCAGAGGATGATTGGTGGGGGGTATGAGAAGAATGGTTTGTTCTATCTTCGGGAAGAGAAGCAGCAACATGCGTCCTTGTTATCTGCTCTACATTCTACTATCACACCTTATCAGTGGCATTGCCGTCTTGGACTGGACACCCGTCTTCTGCCAATCTTCGCAAGCTAGTTCTTAGTTTACCTACTTTTTCGTCCTTTAATTGTGACACCTGTGAACTCAGTAAACACCACACGGTTTCTTTTCCTTGATGTATGTTGTGCCGAAACCCGAAGTTCAGAATATAAACACACCAACAAGAAAACAAGACACAAGGATTTACGTGGTTCCCCCTAAAGCACGAAGCTCTAAAGGTAGGTCCACGGGGAAAGAGCAAGAGGATTCACTAAAAACGGGGAGAATTACACAGAGCCGCCTATACCCGTAACTCTCACTTGAAGCATCCACACGATATCTAGGAACAAATCTCTGAGGTGCGACCTACAGAGCATCAAACGTCTCACAAATACGATAGAGACACACACAAACCCTGGATATCTCAAATCCCAACTCAAGACAAAACCCTAGGAGGCCACAAGGCTCCTATTTATAAGAAAGTACAAAAAATTAGGTCAAAACACAATTAAAACGCGCAGCCGCCGCCCCGTTTGTCCGGACCAAGCTTACCTGGTCCGGACCCGAGATGCTGGAGGAAAACTACACCAACCGGGACCCTTCGTCCGGACAAAGAAAACCCCCCCGTCCGGACGAAGCATACTGCAAGCTTCCAAAACGTCCCAGATTCGCTGATCTGGAACCGACTTCCATTGGTCCGGTCCAGAGATGCTGAAACTGACCTTTTCGCACCAAAATTTGTACCTTTCTTCGAACGTCTTGAATTCAAGGCATATCTCCAACAACGTACTGAGTCACCGTGTTTAGAACTTTTTGCTTTAGTTCATTCAGATATTTGGGGACCTTCACGCACTACGAGTCTATGTGGTGCTCTTTCTCGTTTAACTTGGGTGTATCTCCTCAAAGATCGGTCTCAATTATTTTCTGTGTTTTCAAATTTTCATGCTGAGATTGTCAATCAATTTAATGCTAAATTACATATCTTGCGGACTGATAATGCCCAAGAATATCTTTCTCATCAATTTATGCTTTTTAATGAGACTCATGGCATTATTCATCAAACTGCTTGTGTCACCACCCCTCAACAAAATGGGGTTGCGGAACGGAAAAATGGGTCAGTTTTAGCTGTAGCTCGTGCTCTAATGCTTCACATGCACGTTCCAAAATGTTTTTGGGGATATGCTGTCCTTACAGCTAATTACCTAATAAATAGAACATCTTCCCGAGTTTTGAATGGCAAAATTCCTTATTAGGTCATGTTTCCTGACAAGGGTCTTTATATTCTTCCCCAAAAACTTTTTGGTTGTTTCGTTTGTTCAAAATTTATCTCCTGGTAATGATAAGCTTGATCCTCGTTCTTACAAATGTATCTTTCTTGGTTACTCTCGAACACAAAAAGGATACAAATGTTATAGTCCCTCGTTACGAAAGCACTTTGTGAGTGCTAACGTGACATTTTTTGAAACTATCCCATATTATTCCCTTGAAGGTGGACAGGTACAACCACCAGTGTTGGCTGATCTTGGTCAACCCCCTTGTCTCCCTGAGCTTGCCACTCGACGACCGATTATACAGGTCTATATTCGTCGTCCTTCCGCTACCGCTCCAACTGTTGCTCCTACAGATACAACAACTTTTGTACCCACACCATCTCCTCAAGCATCTGCGGATCCTACTCTCGATCTTCTTATTTCTAAGCGTAAAGGTATTCGTTCCTGCACTTCCCATCCCATCTCTCACTTTGTGTCCTATGATTATTTATCTCCCTCTTTTCGCGCTTTTTTGGTATCTCTGTCCTTTATTGTTATTCCTAAGTCTTATCAGGAGGCTCTTTCTCATCCTGGATGGCGTTCTGCTATGGAAGAAGAGATGCGCACTTTGTCTTTGAATCATACTTGGGATCTTGTTCCCAAGCCTTCTGGAGCCCATATTGTTGGTTGTCGTTGGGTGTTTACTGTCAAACACAACCCTGATGGCACGGTTGATTGTCTGAAAGCTCGTCTTGTGGCCAAAGGTTTCACCCAAACCTATGGGCTCGATTACACTGAGACTTTTTCTCCGGTTGCCAAACTCAATTCTGTTCGAATTGTTATATCTCTTGCAGCCAACCTTGATTGGCCTCTTCATCAACTTGATGTCAAGAATGCATTTCTTCATGGCGACCTCTCTGAGACTGTCTATATGGCCCAACCACCCGGTTTTGAGTCCAAGGGGGAGTCTGTGTGTCATCTTCGCAAATCGTTATATGGACTCAAACAATCTCCCCGGGCTTGGTTCGATAAGTTCAGTTGTACCGTCGTGTCTCATGGTATGACTCGAAGTCAAGCTGATCACTCCGTATTCTTTAAAAAGACCACGCGTGGTATTGTGATTCTCGTGGTTTATGTGGATGACATTGTCATCACCGGAAGTGATAGTGTTGGGATTCAAGCATTGATTTGTCATCTTTGTTCTAGTTTTCTCACCAAGGATCTGGGCAAGCTTTGGTATTTTCTTGGCATTGAGGTTGCTCGTTCCAAAGTGGGCATCAGTTTATCACAAAGAAAATACACTCTCGATCTCTTGAAGGATACAGGTTATCTTGGTTCTAAACTTGTAGCTACTCCTGTGGAGACTAATCTTAAACTCATACCTGAAGATGGTGAGTTGGTTGATGATCCTGAGATGTATCGGAGACTTGTGGGTAAACTTATTTATCTCACTATTACTCGGTCCGATATCTCCTATGCAGTCAGTATATCTCCTATGCAGTCAGTATTGTCAGCCAGTTTATGACTTGTCCTCGAGTTCCCCATTGGAAGCAGTTGTTCGTATCTTGAAGTATCTTAAAAATGCACCCGGATGTGGACTTCTCTTCAAATCATCTGGACATCTTCGTATCGAAGAATATACAGACGCTGACTGGGCAGTTTCTCCTGCTGATCGTCGTTCTACCACTGGTTATTGCACCTTTACAGGTGGCAATCTTGTGACATGGAAAAGTAAGAAACAATCAGTTGTGGCACGTTCTAGTGCTGAAGCAGAATATAGAGCAATGGCTCATACCACTTGTGAGTTGACTTGGTTGCGTATTCTTCTACAAGAGTTTGGGATTCCAATGCATGGTCCCACTCCTCTATATTGTGATAATCAGGCTGCTATCCATATTGCTAATAATCCAGTATTCCATGAGAGGACCAAACACATTGAAGTTGATTGTCATTTCATTCGGTCAAAAGTGAAATCTAAAGAGATCAACACGCCTTTTGTTCCTTTATGCTCTCAACTTGCTGATATTTTCACGAAGGCTCTCCCCAAGACTTCCATTAACTCTATCTGTCGCAAGCTTGGATTGTACGATGTATACGCTCCAGCTTAAGGGGGAGTGTTGGAAATAATTGTTGTATGTATGGTAGTATATATATTGTAATTAGGCAAGTTAGTGAATTAGGTAGGTAGCATCAATTAGGGATTTAATTTGCTCTTTCCGTATTATTTACTTTCCTTATGATCTTGTACACGGTCTATATATTTCCTCATTGTGAGAAGAATAAATCATATCGTTCGCATATTTCGACAGTTGTCTTAGTGGCGGCGGCGGCAGAGGTGATTTTGGGGTATGGATATGGTGGAGCTGTTAGTTCTGTTGTTACGGTAGATGTCTCAGAGGTGTCGGTGACAACGGCAGTGGCAATCGAAACTTGGCGGTGGCAGTGGTGTTGTTGATGCTGGTGGCAGTAACAATTGCGTGGTGGTTTTGTGCTAGTGATAGGTGGAGATGGGGGCTGTTGTATGTGGTGTTGCCACTAGTGGAGTGATGATGGTGTTGCCAATATGACAGTGAAGGTGTGTTTGTCATGGTGGTAGTGCGAGGGTGATTATGGTTAGTCGTAGTTGTGGCCGTTGTGGTGGTGGTGTTGCTGGTGGTGTGGCAGTAGGTACTAAGGTGTGTTGGTGTGGCAATGGTGGAACAGTGGTGTTGGCAATGGCGATGGTGATCGTGGTGGCAACGATGGTGGTGGTACTGGAATTGGCATTTTTCAGTTTTGTGACCATAGGGGTAGTGGTGGAGGCGGCTGTGGTGATGGTTAGGGTCATATGGTAGTGATGGCGGCAATGATGGTGGAGGTGGAGGTGGAGGTGTGGTGGGGCGGGGGTTGGTGCAATGATAGTGGGGCAAGATGGTGGAACTCGTGGTTGGTGGGGTGATGGAGGTTCACCTTAATTGTTAGACTATTTTCAGGAGCTTAGTTTTATAGGTGATGGTTTGTGGTTGTCCAATAATCTTAATATGTTCGTGTTTAATTAGGTCATCAGACATTAGTAGAAACTGGACTACTGGGATCTTGGAAGTTGGCTTGAAAGATAAAGGGAGAATATTATTTCAAAATTGCATCTCGTCTTCATAGACTCGTCATGGGTAGTAGCAGTACACTTCATTGTTAGAAAGTGGAAACTCCATAGATGGATAGAATTTATAAAAAGGCTATGTTCCCTTACAGCTTATATTCCAACCCTCATGGTTTATTCACTGGCCCTAAAACAAATTGTTTGATTCCAATTTAGTTCTGTCTAAGGTAAATTAGCAAACATAGTGCATCTCATAGTTTTCGGCTATGCAGAGAAGCCAAAAGGTCGGACGTCGGACAAAGCATCCAGTTGAGGTTGGTGCGGACGTACTTCGAGACGAGTTGAATCAGAATGCTACTCCACCATTTGTAGATGCAAACACTCATGAAGACGCAAATGCATCTTGTTTGCCTTCTATCTCGCTTCAAGTGGAGGATGCTGCTCAAATTCAACAGAACATGAGTGAAGAATGGGCTGCCACCCGCATCCAAACAGCTTTTCGAGGATTTTTGGTAAAGTAACTGTTTCATTTCATTTTTTTGCTCCCTCAATTAGGCCTTGGTTTTTCTTTCCCAACTTCTTTGCTCTGTTTTACTGGACTTTATCAATTATTAGCCATTTTGTTGTACAAACAAAAGCTCATTAGATGAACAAAAGCCCATGACATTGTATCTCTCTCAATAATTGTTACTACTGAAAGAAACTAAAAAAATGCTACTTGAATTCTGTTTTACAATTTGGATCAAGTATGTGGTGATAATTTTCAGGCCAGGCGAGCTTTACGAGCATTGAAAGGTTTGGTAAGACTTCAAGCCCTTGTTAGGGGCCATGCTGTGAGGAAGCAAGCAGCAATAACTCTTCGTTGTATGCAAGCTCTAGTGAGGGTCCAGGCTCGTGTTCGCGCTCGGCGTGTTCGTTTGGCGTTGGAAAGTCAAACAGCACAACAAAATCTTCAGCAACAACTTGAACAGGATGCTCATGTTCGAGAAATTGAGGTAACCCGTATTCTCTTGATAAGTTTTCTTTTTTCTTGATTAAACATAGGGCAATATTTCATGTTTGTATGGCACTAACATGTTCAACATTTTGACTATGTTCAACAAAATTTTGAACATTATAAAACTTCAATTTTGACCATGTTCGGGAAGTTGACGTCACCAACATGTTCAGTATTTCAGTATTCTCTTAATATTTCATAATCAAAGGTTCTCTTGCTTTCAGATATATTAAGTTAAAACCAATCTTGATAGGACCAAAAATTTGAACTGCTGTGACTCTCAAGATTGATACTAGTATTGGTTTTTTTTTTTTTTTGGATAACTCAAGTGTCCGGGCCAACTGAGTTGGCACCAATATGTTCCTACATTTTGATAATGTCATTGTTCTAGTACAACACCATTAATTCTTCTTGTTATTTTCTAAAGTTGTCAATAGCACAAGCATCGATGATCAATTGTTCTCTTGGTTTGAGATATGACAAGATAAACAAATCCCGAGGACCAGAAAAATTGAACTTTAGTAGCAGGATCCTTATAAAATGGGTGCGCTCCCTAGACGCTCCCGAGACTGGAACTCGCTCCCATCCAAATGGGAACCCACTCAGAGCCGGCTTTGGACAAACGCCAATGATGCGACCGCATCTGGCCCCCAAATATTGACTAATTTTATGGCCCCCCCAGATATTTTATACCATTCTATATGGGTATACATCTAAATTTGATTATGAGAGCTTAATTACTACTTTTGCTGCGAAAAATGTGAGAAGGGTGATATTTAAGTAATATATTTCGGATTAACGTCTATAATGATTACCAATTTTGTGTTATAATTATTTTTAGTTGTTGTGATTTTTTTTTTGTATTATACAATGGGCCTCAAAAATAAAGTTCGCATCCGGCCTCAAAAAACTCAGAGCCGGCACTGAACCCACTCCTAAATAGGATGGGAGTTTCCACACTAATATTAAGGACGAAATTCTCACTTCTCTTTCCAAATATATGCAAGGAAGAAGAAAAAGAAAAAAACAAGTAAGAAAGTTTAGGACTCCGAAAAACAAGTAAGAAAGTTTAGGACTCCCTCTTTCTCGTCTTGTATTCTACTACTTATCTACATGTTTAGTCCATATATTTGGCATAAAAAAATCTATTGGGATGTCATTTCTCACTCAGGTTTATATATATACTAATGTTTATATACACGTTCCCTTTGCAGCTAGAAAACAAATGTACAACACATATATTCATTAAATATTCCCTCGCCGCTCCCAACCTAGTGAGCTTCTACAAACCCCTGCTCCTCCGCACCTGCTCCCTCTCCCCCGCTCCCGCTTCGTGCAACTAAGAATTGAACTGCTAGGACTCTCAAGATTGATACTATTGTAGTTTGTGGTAAGCTTTAGACTAGTTTACTTGGCCCCTTACCTTTAGGTGCATTGGGGTTTCTTCCTTCTTTTTTTATTTATTTGATACTCTTAAAGCATTGTTGTCAATTGCTTTTCTCCAATTTTCATCAGATTTTTAAGGAGTGTTAAACTTACGATTTTGGGAAAGCATTGTTGTCAATTGCTTTTCTCCAATTTTCATCAGATTTTTAAGGAGTGTTAAACTTACGATTTTGGGCCACATGGTCAACCTGCTTAATGTGTGAGGTAGCCTTGTTCATTTAGCAATAATTCTAATCGTTGAATATCGTTCACTTCTATGAGAATGTTTGATGTTGCGTGCGGGGTCATCTTCCACTTATTAAGTTTGGCATTTCACTTCTGATTTTGTTTCAGGAAGGATGGTGTGACCGCATAGGATCTGTTCAAGAAATTCAGGCCAAGTTGTTAAAGAGGCAGGAGGCGGCTGCCAAACGTGAAAGGGCTATGGCATATGCTTTAGCTAACCAGGTAAGAATGGAATAGGATTTTCAAAGGACATCTAGTAGGAAGTTTTGTTTCTAACAAGAGAAAATGTAGCTCCTTGGATCACAAAACGAGGTCCAGATGAGGATTGGAACAAAGTCGGAAATCAACTGATGTTATTCATCTGCAAATATTTAGATTGAAATGCTGGCTATATAACGGCCAGCTTCCAGTCAGGGATCCCTGACTGGAAGCTTTTGGGTGTTTTGAAGGTTTTAAAAATTGTTTTTATAAAATCCGAACCGTCCAATGTGTTTAAAACGTGTTTTTAAGGGCTCCGCTAGAAATCATCAAAAAAAAATACCGGGAAGACCTTGATCCGAGTAGTTATTCACAAAAACTGTACATTTACAGTTTTGTGAAAAACTGTTTGGATCAAGCCCTTTCCGGTATTTTTTTTTGATGATTTCTCGCGGGGGCCTTTAAAAACACGTTTTAAACACATTGGACGGTTCGGATCATAAAACAAATATCGGGAACGTGGAGGTCCGGAGCCCGGACTAGAAGCTTCCCCGGCTATATAAATCATGCTAGTAGATACTCAGCGTTCAAGTCATCCTGTGGTATCTATGGATTAAATAATCTTCTGGATTTTCATTTCATTTTGCTAAGATTGATAGCAATGGCATATGTTGTGTTCGAGATGGTACAATTGTCAAAACCTCATACCAAATTAGCCTCTATTATCTTTTAAAAGGACGTATTCTTGACTGGGCCATCGTGGAAATATTCTGTCAGTGAAAAATATTACATAAATTAATTGCGAGTCTCTTCTGTGAGATTATCCAAATATGTTTAGGTGCTTCTAATCTGTCAGCATTTTAATTTGTCTCTCTCTCTCTCTCGTGCAATATTTTTTCTTCAAATGCGAAGGATTCATGTTGTGCTTATAAGATGATGGCAGATACTTTACAAGTATATGGCTATTGCTGATTAGACATGCTTTGTTGGGTTTTTTGTCTGTTATTATCTATAGCTGGCTCCAAGATAAGGTTTGTATCCATTTTGTACTGTAGTGGCAGGCAGGATCAAGGCAGCAGCAAGCTCCCCCTGGGTTTGAACCAGACAAAAACAACTGGGGCTGGAACTGGTTGGAGAGATGGATGGCTGTTCGTCCATGGGAAAATCGCTTTCTCGACAATCATCCGAAAGATGGAGTGATTCATGAGAATGGATCCGATGGAGAAAAGAATGGAACCAGTACCCCATTCACATCTTCGGGAAAGAAACCCATTTCTTCAAAACTTCATCCAAATCACAAAATGGGACTGTCTCAATCCGACGTCTGTAGTTCCTCACCCAACATTTCCACAAGCATGCAAGAGGCAACTGCGACACAGTTTACAAAGCCGAAGTCACCTCTTGAAGAATTGGTTGGAGAAAGTGGCCCAAGACCTGGTATAGGGTCAAGATCCCACAGCAATCCTAAAGAGAGGTCTGCTCTTTCAGATAAGCAAGCAAAGAAGCGGCTGTCTCTTCCTAATAATGGTAACTCTCTCTCTCTCTCTCTCTCACACACACACACACACACACATTACAGACCAAGTTCCTTCTCGGTGAAAAAAAAGAAAGAAAAGCCCAAGTACGTCCCAAGTTCTACTTGTTAAGATTGTGGATCCATACCCGTTATTTACGTAAGTTTGCCATCGTTTAAATTTCACAAGTTCCAGGACAAACTGTTGTTGCTTGCTTCCTGTCTACGAGTGGTTTCTTTTGAGATGGAATGTTACTTGAACTATCTAACCAGAGTGTACAGCCATTACCATTTGTGAATTTATGGTTTTGCCATCTAACGTGCATTTTTTGTCATCCTTTTGGTTGTTTCTTGGCTATCTGACAGGGCAAGGGCTTCGAGCTCAAACTACCAAGCAACCTGGTAGAATTGCTGTAAAAAGGACTCCTACTTTACAGAGGCCTGTGAAGGATACAAGTCCAATGGAAACGATGTAAATCCAATGCAATATGTTTCGCAGACTGCTAAGCTTTGAAAGTATTGCCTTTTTCAAATTGTACGTAATTGACTGCTCCACGGTCCCGGATAGGTTAAGCTCTAGCTTCAATCCTGAAGATGGCGCCCCTATGGCAATGTTGACGGGACAGCTTTGTTGGAGAAGTATCAATGTTGTAACAAACTGTTATTGCCCTTGTTAATTTGAAGCGACATTTGCTTTTATTGTCATTCTTGGATTGTTGAGAGTTGTGAAGTAGGCTCGAACTTACCCACCAAAAGAGATGGAGGCAGAAGTGTGCACGAAGAGGAAAATTTATTGCAAGTACGAATTGTTGTGATGAACTATAGCTTTCATTTGTTGCTATTATTGAGATATGTGTTAAAGATGCTTCAGTCTGGTTTATACTTGTGTTGCACATATGAGAAGTTACAGTTAAGGTTATCTATGTCAATGGGCTTGAAAAGGATATCTGAGGTGTTTCGGATATCGTAGTGTGGTAAAAAGCATGTGATAAGAGATTTAAGAGGGATTATTTCGGGTTATTGGGTGAAAGGAGGGAGATACTTGCATGGCATTTTCGACTATACTTGTGAGGATATTTTTTTGAAGTGTTTGTTACTGAACACGACATATGAGCAAGAAATTTCCAAACAAGATATGCCAAATCACATTCCCAAGTCTCATTAAGGTTTTTTGGATAAGTCAAGGCGCCTCTATTAATTTTGGGGAACAAAGGTTGCTCAATTAAAACTGAAGCAAAACCCTGCATGGAGTGACCCTAAGAGCTCATAGCACCCGAGGTTTTGATTCTAAAGATATTAGGAGGAAGCAAATCTCTAGGTCTCATGTTTGAAATGTTTCACTACATTGTTTGGATTACTCCATATAGTAAAATCACATTTGTGTTTGAATCTTTGATAGTTTCATGCATGTTTGGTTTGAGATCAAAGGAAGGCTACATACAAAGAACCCCATTGTGCTGTCCATTAATTCCACCACGCAAATACAAGGGGAATTTGATTGTCTTTTCATCACCACCACGAAAGAGACTTCAAACATATCAAATGTTATCTGAGGATATCCATGACATTACATATACTGAATTTGTACCAGGTTTTTCAATTTTCATGCAAACCACTCAAAGACATATGTCCAAGTCATAAAAAAATGGCATATCCGCGACCTAACAAAATTGGTTTTGGACCCAAAATCCCCATTTTAGGATTTTGACTCCGCCTTTGCATCACACAGTTTTCCGGTAAGACTTTTCGCTCACAATCAATGGCAGCTCTAAGAATTTTTAACAGAGTGTTCAAGAATTACCACAACTCTATTATCTCTATTTTTCTAGCAACCTCTACTACTCTCTACCAACCGATAGCACATACACAAAATTTCATATGTTAGTACGAATAGGGCGATTAGAAGACATAAAAGTACCTAAGATTTTATAATTGTTCTTGATGAAGTTTAATATTTTGAGCCAAACAAAATTAAATTGGGCGCATAAATATGCAAATATGCAAAAAGGGAAATTGTGACTTGACCTATACCAATAAATCATTCTTTTCTCTCTATTTTTAAAAAATTATGTCATTCAGAATATATACCTTGTTTGAGCCAATATATTATATGTTCAATTATGAATTACGCGAATTGATGGGTATTCAAAATATAGGCTGAGTGTCCAAATAAAGCCTAAAATAAAATTACTAATATGAAAATTCCAAAAAATAATATCTTATAGTGTTCACTTGACCACCCACTCCAAAGGAAGGAGCAGCCTATGCTCACAATCTTACTCAATCTGTCAATCTTCACTCTTGAAAATTATATTAGCTTGTAATGTTTTGAATAGACATTTTTCACGTTTCCGCTCGCGCTTTCGTTCATGGGTATTACTCGACTTAGCTACGGCACTCTATTTCAATTTTTTTTATTACAAGAGTAAAATAATACAAACATCTGAATTACATCAAACGGGACATGTAACATTCCTATTTTTCAAAAATCACAAAATTTGCATTTTCAACTTTACACGTGTTTTTTAATTGGAGTATTTAAAATTTGCAAAATCTGTTTACGATGGAATTACCTTTTTTTATCGGCGAAAGTATTGTTAGAATAGTTAGATTAGTACCTTGGAAGGGGAGTTGAACTTCTGACCTCTCCTCGCACCTAATAAATGCACACCTGATGCCATTGAACTCGAGGCCCATTAGCGATGTAATTAGCTAATTGACCTAACATAATCTAGTGGAACCTACACTGGGACCTTTACCCTAGTCTATCCCTAGCCCATCATGCCTTTAGCCTAGACCTAGATTAGCCCCCCTTGATTGTTCATCAAGCTACATTCCACCCCTCCCCTCCACACAAACTAATGCACCAATGTGGCTTCTACTCCAAGCATTACGACCACTCTCTACCTCACCCTCCTAATCCCTGATATTCAGTCCATTGAAACTAAGTGTGTGTATGTACTTGTGCTAGAGAGAGAAATAGTATACTTGTGCTAGAGAGAATGAGTGAGAGTTAGCATTTTGAAAGGAGATCATTTTGTGGAGATGCAAGGAGGAAGAAAGAACAAGAAGGAAAAGGAATTAAACAGCACCAACCATCCGCCGGAGCTTCATTGTTGCCAACACTTTTCACCACCACTTTCCACCATTTTCAATTCCTTACCGCTAAAATCTTCAGGCAGTGATGTAGATACCCTACCCCTAAAAACTAGGTTTGTGGTCTTGTAACGAGTGTATATGAGATGTATTGATTGAGCTTTAACTGAGAAAAATGGAGCTTTGCCGGCAAATCAAGGTCTATTAGCATCGTTCGTTCAAACATGTGACATTTGAGTTTGGACGCATTAACCTCGCAACCGCACAGTCAAACCTCGTGAATGCAAACTCTGCAATGTGGATGATTGTGACCTTCAGGATGGATATCTAGAAAGATCCAAGTTTGTTAGCGATATCTTATTTTGGCCCTTGTGTGATAATTGTTATGTCAATTTACACCCCGAAATATAAATCGGTCATGGTTTTGCACTTATCATCTTACCCCCCGAAGTTTAGTTATTTGCAAGTTTGACCCCTAAATTTTGCATACTTACAGATTGACCCCAATAGTATGCTTATTTGTAGTTTTCAACAGTTTCACCCTCATACGATTCATTACGGTTTGACTCTCAAAGTATGATTAATTACAAGTATACCCCTGCAAAGTAGAATGTTTAGATTCTATCTTGAGAGACCAAATGTATGTTTACCTGTCTATTGCATGACTTAACGTATCTTTCGTGATTTATTACATTATTGAATATTTCCATAATGTTGAGCATTGCATAATTTCGAGAACTTAGATGGACATAGGTTTATTGGTGGTTATGGACTTCAAGTAATCATTGTAGAGGTGGACAATAGGAACTAATGGATAAAAATGAATGTTATGGATTTTGTTGAGATTATGGATGACTTATAGTGCCCAAGATAGTTAAGTTAGAAAACCTACATGAGGCATGACTGTGATTAACTTTGGTGAACATGATTGGGGATAAGGTTGGATATGTACTGTTGACTCCCTGGAAATAATGTGGTCTTCGAGGGTTTGTTCGAGCCCCTTGTGATGGTCAAGAATGAATTCGACTAAGTAATTAACTGAGATGTTTTCATTTGAGCCCTAGGTTGGATAGGCAAGGGGAAAGTTGAATTTTGTCATGGCCGTAGTTTGGTGATTGAGGGAGGAAAGATTCTCGAACCAAGAGGTTTGATTGACCTTTCAGTTAATGGCTAGATAAAGAATTTATCAATGTTTGTACATTTTTGATTCACATGATTTGTTCGTGTTTTACATGTTGGGTAAGCTATAAGTTAGAAGAGTAGGAATTTATCTGTTGAGTGACTTTGCTCACGATACTATGTTGTCTTGACATTTAACGCCGGGTGTCAAACATAGAACAAAGGAGCCATATAAGCACGGAGACTATACAATTTCTAGAGAGGAATTTGTCGAGCCTATCTCACATATCAGTGTAGAGGTCTTTATTCTAATTGAGTATTTTGAATTTGCAGATGTAACGTTAATTTGGAATACTTAAGTCTTCAACATTTTAATTTTTTTTTGAACTTTGCTCAAAATTTGGGTGTGAGAGGACATAAGCTCACAATGACGTTAATAGACCCTTGTTCCGAAAGGGAAAAAAGAAACCCAAATGAAATCATTATAAAATGTTAGAAGGATGGAAGCAAACCCAATTGATAACTAATGTATTAAATATACATGTGACAATTTTTCTATATCGAGTGCATACATGTATTGCATCAAACATTGATATGGTAATGCAATATGTACATTTAATGCAATAGTGCAGGACTTATTTAAGCCAAATTTCCCATTTTTAGCCTTTTAACACTTCAATTTCTGAATTACTGAAAGCATACTAGTTGCTTTTTATTTAATTATTCCGTCTCTTTTTTAGTTGACTTTTAGCACTTCAATTAATGAGAAGTCAAATTTGTAACACATTTTTGGTAAATATGACTTTTAGCTAATGAATAATAAAATCACTTGGAGCATCTTTAATGGACCCTACAAAGCACTCAATACTCAAATGTGTGAATTGTAAAGATTCTAATTGTTATTTTTATTATTTTGTGTTACGTATATGATTTATATAAATTATTTATAGTAACATATAATTTACATAAACTTACTTTATGTATATTGCTACATGTGCTTATTATATATACACATGTATATATCCATGTAGTAGGTTTAATAATTTGTTTTCCATATATGTTTATTTCCTAGGCTAGTTAGGAAACCAAATCAGTTAAGAAAAATGTTAAGAATTGAAGATGCCTTTTTCATATCCCACCAGTTGGGTTATTTCCAATTACCCCATAAATCTTCATATAGAAAACCTTTCCTATTCTTACCTTGGTTCCTTTCCTAAGAGCATCACCAATGGAATAATCAAAACATCTAAATAACTAAAGTTAACAATGTTTGTTCAAAAATTGGCTCACATTGGCATAATCAAAGATAACAACTTTTTAGCCAATAACCAAATTTTGGCATTTGGATAATCAAAAGTAACAACATTTTCTCAATAACCAAATTTTGGGGACCACACCCTATTTATAAGTCTTTTTTGATAGAATGAATTCAAAAGAAATAACATTCTCCCTCCATTTTTCAAATGCTTACTTCAAAACACAATTTTTTTGCACTCTCTCTAAAAAAATTGAAATTATCAATAAAAAAAAAAATTGAAAATATGTTCAAGATTGGTCTCATTTTAAAGGTATTGTGAATATCTTTTAAATAGTACTAATATTATAAAAAATATTTATACAAATTTAAAATTGTGCCCATTTTATGAATAAAAATAGAGTGAATAGTATTTTTTTTTATTATGGACACAAAATACCTTTGTGACACTCCACATTGTTAACTTTATAAATGTCTTGTATGGATAATCAAAAGGATAATCAAAATCTGATGTGACAACTTTTGATTATCCAATTTTAGTTATACCACTGGTGATGCTCTAACATTCTTACTTTAATTTTTCTTCCATTTTATTCTTTCTTTCTTCCCTACTAACACAACCCACGGCAGACTTGCCTCCACTCCAATTTTTTGATACTCAATTCTCTTCTCCATTTGATCCAATAACGGCATAAGGCCTCGTTTGATTCGTGGACTAAAATAGGTAGGATTGATAGTCCTGGGATTGATAGTCCGAGATTATTTGTTATGGGACTAATTTAGTACCGAATCTCACACAATCCCATGTTTGATTCGTGCAGGATTAACATCGGGATATCCCATATTTGGCTAATCCCATATTTGGCTAATCCCATGTTTGGTTCCCTAAAACTAAAATTTGAGATTAATTTGCGGACTCTCTCTCTCCCCCATTCTTTTTTTACTGTATCAAATTTTCTTCTCTTTAATTAGCATACCAGAGAAGAAACCCACGCCTCTTCCTACTGATTTACATCACAAAACCCATAGATTTTCCCTCACGAAATCAATTCATATTTCTGATTTGTGAGCATCCTATACTAAGAAATAGACGAAGTAACAGGTGAGGCTTTGATTTCAACTTGAAATTGATGAACCCATTTCTGATTTGGGTTTATATATATATATACACAAACTTATTATAGCAGGTCAAATAGAGATATTCTCGTGGTAGATAGTAACTTACTTTCTCTCAACTCGAAATCAAAAACCACCGACATCTATATATCCATCTTCTGTAAGAAAAAAAATCAGACGAAATCGAGAAAACGAGAGAGAGATACGATGAAGTAGCTGGTTATCTCTGACGGCGTTGGCATCCACAGCTCTGGTGGAGAGAGAGACAAAGGGGGAAAGGGAGAGCAGCGAAATGAATAATGAGGAAGAAGATGATCGTTCGTGTTGTTAGGGCAAAATCAAAACGATGGCAATTTTGTAATATTTGGCCGACAAGGACGCGAGAAGTTTTAGTCCGGGATAATTAGTCCCACCCCCCTATGGGATTACACAATACCACCCGTATATGGACAATTTCTGTCCCGGGATTACTAATCCCACATGCTTTTGCGGGAACCAAACAAGGGATTAAGTGGGATTGGACGCATTTAATCCTATCCCAGGTTCCCAATACCCGAATCAAACGAGGCCGGATATTGGTAAGTATTGTCTTGGTTCGTCTCCTCTCGTCCGGTAAAAATTCTTTCTTTTATTTAATCTTTATAATTCCCTCGCTAATAATCTCTCTTTTCATAGAATTGTATTCCGAGAACTCAACCATTCCACAACCTTAGATTTTCTCGCATTCGTAGCACGCTAGAACTTCGGAAGAAAGGTAGGATACTTGAACTTAACTTTTACTTTAGTTATGTTGCTTACGTGATTTTAATAATGTTGTTATTAATTCAAAAGGATGTGTTTTATATTAAGTACGGGGATATTAACGGGAGTTGAGTTGATACCGTAAAATAAGAATTTAAAAGGCTCAAATGTTGCAAAACGAGTACGCATATCTTGCCGTCTGTTCTGTAAGTTTTGGAACGTTTTGAGTCCGATTAACGAAAAACTCAAAACATAAAAGTTGTAGCTTACGAAATTTTAAGCAACTTTCATATAGAACTTATTCCGATCCGAGATACGTACAAAAAGATATGAATTTTTAGAGAAAGGTTTCTGTGTTGTTTCTGGACAGCTAGACGAGACTGTCTTCGGATCCGTTTTGACCTCGTTTAAGATGACCGTCAGACTTTTCATAAAAGATAAAAGTTTTTCATAATTGGATTCCCTATAATTATTTTAAGTTTCGAAATTTTTGAGATTAGTTCGCTATTTTTAATATTTAAAGTTGCTGACTGCCCTATCTTTGCGAAACTACTACGCACGACTTATTTTGTGCCATCGGACTAAATTGTCTGACTTGTGTGATATGTGGGCCCGCATTGAAGTACAAATCATAACTCTGTCATATTCATTTTTTGGTTAATTTAAATGGATGGATAAAGTTAATTAATATCAAAACAAGATTGTGGGTGAGACACGTCCGGTATGGGTCTTGAGCCATGCACAGTTTATACTTTTAGGTAGCTTTGTTGTGTGATCGGGCGCCGAAAGTATAATGTAGGTGGGAATCGATGCTGGATAGAGATTGATCAATGAGTGATCAATCGTGAGCCATACGCAGTATGCTTTTAGGTAGCTTTGCTTTGTGATCGGGCGCCGAAAGTATACTGTGGGTGGGAATCGATGCCGGATAGAGATTGATCAATGGGTGATCAATCGTGAGCCACGCAGTATACTTTTAGGTAGTCTTGCTGTGTGATCGGACGCCATAAGTATACTGTGGGTGGAAGTTGGTGATGAATAATGTGGCTACTTAGGAAAAGAGAAATATGTATTGAAAGACGAAAACCATGACTGTGTTAAGGAACCAATGAGATATAAAGAAACTTGCGATTGTGTCGTTTGTTAAATCTAGCATGTTTCGTATTACATGACATGTTATTAAATCTCATCTTTACGTGTTTTTAATGCTAGAAATTGTTGCATGAGCATACTTTAGTAACATGGTAGTTTAAGTGTCCTATTGAGTGTAATTTTACCACTCACTGTGCTACTTGTGTGGCCCCTGGTGTCCCCAACGCCATGTACAAAGGGAGATGAAGCGCCTGCTGATTTTGAGGCGATGGAAAAGATGGATATGGTGTGACGGAGCCGTGGCTCTACCAGTAGTTATTTAGTTAGATGGCTCTGTCATTCTCTTTTTCAATTGAACTTTAAATAAGTGTTTAAATTTTAGACAATGTTTGAGGTTAAATTATTTCGGTTAATTTATTCGGTTGTAATAAATTAGTTACTTTTTAATTTACGGTTGGAGAATTCATATTTTAAGATTTAATGAAGTTATGATTTTTAGAATAAATAAATGAAATCTACTTAACGTACCCAATTTTCGGGGCGTTACATGAATAGCTACAAATTTAGCTAGCGAATGTGCACAAATTTACTCCAATGAACTTGGTAAATTGCCTCATTAGCCTAAATATCATTAGCTCATCCTATAAGTTTGGTTACCTAGTTATAGAGAGACATTAAATTTTTTGGACTCAATTTTTAGATAATTTTTTTTTCTCTCCGAAAAGCTATTCAAATTGATATATTTGTTAAATGATTTAAAAAGCTTTCATGTGAACATTGTTTTTTCCTAGCTATTCATTGCTATGTTTCCCTTTTCTAAATAATTTTTTTGTTTGTTCCAAATAATAAAATTTAGCTAGTCTATTGAAGTGCCCACCCACTCAATAGTTAATGTTTATTTATTGATCTATAAGTGGGTCTCATTTTGATTAAAAACTACTCCCTCCGTCCCTTTTTAAGTGTGTTACCTGGGAATTCCAATTATTTTTCTCTCACATCAACTTGTACAACTACTTTTCATTACTTACCCTTATCAATATAATAATACCCACTAACATTTTAAAAAGGAATTTACTTTTAAGGGCAAAATAGGAAATGTACCGACTAACTTTTCAAAACACACACTTATTAAGGGATAACCCAAAATGGAAATGTACATACTATAAAAGGGATGAAGGGAGTACCATTAATCTATTCAAATTTAGCTGTCCAGCTGTGGTGTTCCAAAGTGGTATTGGGGCACCGGTGCCCTAGTTTTACTTATCACGAACATTGTGTCTACATATATACAAAAACATATCACACTTACCACAAAGCCTGTGTTTATGGTAAGTACAATTACGCGGGAAAAGAACAAAAACACTCTCCTTTTTTATTTAATAATTTAGATTTAGTGGGACACCGGTGCCCCAATACCACATTGGGGCAACATAGAAATTTCCATTCATTGGAGATGCTCTTACAGCCCCTTTGGATTGTGAGATTTTGAGGGAAAAGAAAGGGGATGGAGAGAAAGCCGATTCTTTCCAACGTTTGGCTGCTCTGTTAGGTGGGAGAGGATGGGAGAGGGAGGGAGAGTGGAACCCCTTCAAAAGCCAATTCCGTTTCTCACCAACATTTGCGGGATTCCGTGAGATAGGGGAGACGTCATCAACTTCCGGCAGCCGTGCAGTCCACCCCCTAGTCGGATCGTTGTCGAACTTATACCATGCTCTTCGTCTCGTCAATGCGAACCAAATCTGACATCAAAACTGAGTTTTGAAGTCGCCGGAGAATCGCCGGAGATAGTTAGGTCACCGGAATAAGAGGGAGAGAGTTCGATTTCTCAGGCTTGTTTGGATGAGAGGGTGAGAAACTACTCGCCTTTCTTTTCTTTTTCCCTCATTAAGGTAAACCGGCCGTCTTTATGTTCTTTTCTCACGCCGATAGCCAAAGGAACTGTTAGTTTTTATGAGGGAAAATTTCAAAAAAACCCCTGACATTTGCACGCAATGTCACAGACACACCTGAGCTTTGTAAAATATAAATGCCCCACCTGACCTTTGCCCTCCGTTATCAATTAAACCCCCACCTCCATTTTCCGTCAAAAACTAACGGATCTAGCAAAATGTCATGGGAAAATTTCAAAAAAAACCCTTCACTTTTGTTCCGTTTATCACATCAACACCTGGGCTTTTAAAAACATCAACTAAACCCCCGGGCTTGACATTCTGTTATCAATTTTCCCCCTCTTTCCATTTTTCGTCCGATACTTAACGAAAACTCTCAAAACGATGTCGTTTTGTTGGTTTGCCATGGGCTTCTAAATTTCTTCGCTACACGTTGTCTTGTGGGGCCAACTTCGGGGTCCCACACGACGATCTGAATCGTTCAATAATTTTAAAAT
>JAXBDA010003312.1:0-35508 GCA_036023075.1 Gaultheria prostrata | reverse complement strand
ATCCGAACCGTTGGTTGTTGTGCGTGCAAGATGAAATCTGGGCCGTCCATCCGAGCAACGGACGGCTCGGATGGCGCACAACACCTGCTGTGCATGGGGCTGCACAGCAGCAACCCCAAATCCGAAAAGGGGTGGAAGGGTCTCTATGGTCCTCCAAAGCTCTTCCTTCATTTTAGAGGAAAACGTACGATGTATCCTTCCAATATTCTCTTATAAAATAAAAAAAAGTAAAGAAAAGAGAGGATATATTACACAATTTTTCCTCAATATGCCATATCCATTCTCAATTTTGGAGGTTGGTTGAAGATGCCCTAAACGGTGGGAATTCACATTTTGGGTGATGTTGCACTTTTTGTTGTACTTTTGACATATGCCAAATGGGTATCGCCATCTGGTACCATGGCGGTATTCATGTGGCGTACAAATTTAGAGAGAGTTTGATGTACTTTTCCTAAGTAGAGGGAGAGTGATAAAAATAGAAAAAATAAAAATAGTGGGTGAGTTACAAAAATTGATGACATTGTGTCATGAGAGCATTCTATAATAAAATTACTCTCTTTTTTTTTTTTTTGAAGAGCATCCAATAAATTTACTGAGAAACAGCAAATAAAATACAAGATTAGGAAATACAATTTAACAAATTACTGCAGCATAAGAGTCCATTGCAAATTTCAGGAAAAAAAGAGGGGGTATCTAAGGGTAAGAATGAGGTTGATGTACTCTACTAATGCACTGACCCATAAAAAGGTATCCATTTTGTGAAGCTAATTCAAATACACCATCCTCTGTAAACAAGAATAAATGAAAAAAGAAAACCAAAGTGATCACTTCCATTTGAAGTTTAACTCGAATACTCGATCATCTCCTTGTTCCATTCTGTTTCATCGTTCAAGATTTCATAAGGTGGCGGATATTGACCGGTGAAATATCATCAGAATCACCGTCCATCAATCGGTTTGCGATAATCACATTAGTGGCATCTGTTGGATGGTAAGGATCCCAGAAAACATACTTTGACCTGTCTGGACAAACTTTAGACTTAGGACCACACGGTATCAGACCTCCAAATTTCCCAGCAACGGCACAACATGCTGAATTTGCAATCTCAAAACCTGAGACACGAACTGAGCCGAATTTGATCAAGCAAATTCAAGCAACTGAGACATAAACATATAAAATTCGCCATACACGAACCGTGTGATTTGTAATTCTGCACAATGTCATCTACAATGCGGTAAACATCTGCGTAAACAAACGTTGCTCCCTTGAGATTTGTACCAAGTTCTGCTATGAGGTCTTTCAACGGGGCGTTGTACATCTGCGCTAGCTCATTTGGAAAAGCAACACAGTTTTCTCCTGCCGATGGATTTATCTCTCTCTGGTATGGAATGCACCCGATTGGCCCAACGTTTGCGACAACGATCCTTCTGGCTCCCATATTGTATAGTCTCTAAAGAAGGATACAAAATGGTTATAGAGAGTTTATTAACAAACCAAATTTTCTCTAACATTTTCTTTTAGGTTGTATATGAATCCTGAATTTGTGGAGGGATTTACCAAAGGAAAGAATAGGTAACTGATTCTTGTTCATTAGATGTAAAATGAGGGAATTGGATCCTCTCCGGTCCTGCTTTTGGACGGGAGCAAATAGTCAAAATCTGGACCGTCCATTGCTGCAATCAATAGTTTGAATTTACTCAGAAATTCTTCTTTGGAAGAGGACAGTCCAGATTGCAACTGTTCCAATTCCTAAAATGAAGTATAATCGCTTATCTTTCTTCCCTTCCCCTGCACAAATCCAAGATCAAATACAGCCTAACCATGGCTGATTCAAGGATAAGAGTACTCCGGATATGCTACCCTTATAAACTTATCCTTGAGCGGGCATTCTTAGTCTTGTGAAAACTAGAATCCGGTGTGTATGTTGACACCGGGACAAAATAATTCCACATATGCAAGATAAAAGGGTCACTCAAGATTACTTATCCTGGACCACTTCTGCACTATCACATGCAGAATTATTTTATCAGATTGTTAGTCGAATCCTGATACTATCTTTTTTCTGCAAAAACAATCATTTAGGTAGTGGCAAGGGAGAAATACCGTCAGTTGTAATCTAAATCTTGAGATTAAAGCATCCACAAACATCTGTGGCGAAATCAACTTTTGCTCAACTGTTGAGAGAACAGGTACTAGGTAATTGTTGATGAAATCATTTGAGCCGATTGTTATCGAATAGAGAGCCTTATTGAACAGCTTCATTGCTGCTTCAGAACCTATGCTTGAGATAATGTCTTGCCTGGTGTTTGCAAAGTTATCCATCTGTGCGTCCAAGTTAATTCTACCACCCTGTGGAGTCAATACAGTATTGCTTGTCAAATCAATTTATATATATGCAGTTCACATGTAGTAGTTTGCAAGAAAATATGCACTTGATTTCACAAATTTCAATGACATAGATATAGATGATGATAAGGCATGGAGAGGTTCCCAGTTGCCTGAAGAACATGATAATGTCGTGATCTTCAAATTCTTTTTTCAATATTGAGACCAAGTTTATTATCCAAAAAGCAATCAGATTCAACATTTGTATTTGGAGATTCTCAAATATATTTTAAAACAAAACTTATATTAAATGGAGAAGGAAACTCACAAAGATCTTTCCAGTATGATTAAGAATTCCACCTCCACCGGAAGCATAACTGACACCTTGCAAAACCACAGGTCCAGTGGTAGTTGGATCTAAGTATGGAGGAGTAAAACCTTTAAGTCCAATTTCTTGACCTGGCAATAGGAGAAAAAAAAAAGAACAAAGGAGTAAAAGGGAAGTTGAAGATAGCATTGTTATCAGAATTCAAATTTGCTGAATTAGCTACTACTGCGAAAAATGTTTAAGCAAAATAGGTAGCAAGAAAGGCATAAACTTGCCTATAATGTCCACTATAGTTCTTCCATTAGTGTATCGCCCGGTCGGCTTTCCAAAATCAATTCCATTAGGAATGTAGTTAGCTTTGGAGAGAGAAACAATGTAGTTGTTGTTTCCCACCTCAACCAAAGAATCTCCAAAAACAAAATTAGCCGGAACATCATCCGCCAAGCATAGCCCAGGCAAGGCCAAGACTGTCAAAATTTGGAATGCAATCCCGATATTTCGCATACCCAAAAGAATACCCATTTCAGTAAGTGATTGTACGTGTAGGAAGAAAGCTATATTTTCCTATGTTCTATCCTATAATTTTACTCACAAATGAATGGAACTGAAATGACTTATTAGGAATCCAAACTAAGAGAAAAACAATGAGTCCCGACCAAAACAACTGGACTTATTTCTTGTATACTTTCACTGCCCTTGTGAATCACTCAAACAACATATCAAACACATGGACTGCAGGTGTGCAAACTAGGCAAAAACAACACCCACCAAAAGCACTATGAGCAATTGCTTATCATGGGTAATGCAGGAAACAAAGAGCATGTAAAAACAAAATGAAAAGCCAATGATAGAGAAATTCCCTCCACAATTTGTATCAAATGTGATGAAAACATACCCTTTTATAGAGCAGTTTCTGTAAGAATGCAGCATGGGTAAAGAAAGACACATTAAATGCCCTGTAAAATCAGAACCTACCCGTGAGAATAATACCCATTCGAGATGGTAATTAATATCTTCGATTAGACACCAAAAAAGGGGAAAAAATTGAACCATCTCCGAAATTTCCGGAAAACTTTGCAGCTAACTGTGGAGTCTGTGAATTTGCGTTGAAAACATAGTAGTAGATTTGTTAATCGACTTGTCTCGAAGACCGGACTTACCACCCAACATCGCAGGGTCGATTCCCCTCAGCAGCGATTTGTCCTTGGCTACCTCACCTCATGTCGTTGCGTGGAAAAGGCTGCGGGAGGAATCGTAGAGATTAGCCCTATTTCTCATACACCCTTCATTACCTATGAGCATCTAGGCCCGTTCCACTAACTCAAAAAACCAAAAGCCAGCTTATTATGCTTTTCGAGACAGGTCATCCCCTCACAATACATCACATAAAAAACTATAAAAAGCTATGCGTTTTTCGAGCTCTCACATAAAAAAGTCAAAAAACCAAAAAACCAAAAAACCAATCTTAGCGGAACACCCCCTAATCCAACATCTTAAATTAATATTATTTTATCAAAAAATAAATTTAGAGGATTTTACTATTCATACATATTCCAATCACAATCTTTCATATCTCTATATTCACTCTCTATTTCAAATATTATCTCATTTTCTCCTCAATCATTATTCACTCTTACTCAAAATCAAATACTTTTGCATTTTTTATTCAAAAAATAGGTCGGAGGATCCTCCAAAACTTTTTTCAATCTTCCAAATATGAAGATTGAAAACCAATCCTCCAAAATGGATGCAAAAATAGAGGATTGGTTGGGTGCAAATTTCCTCCAAAATAGAGGAATGGAGAGAGACTTGGAGGTATGGAGTATGCATTGTTAGAAGTAAAGGGAGTGGCTACCTACTGGAGCTTCGACCTCAAAAGGTAAGGTGAGCCTTGTTTGATACCTGTGCTAGCCGAAAACCAAGGTTGCTAGTTCGGAACACAGACAGAATCTCGGGCCTTGATTGTTTTGGGTTTTTAAGAACCGATTTTCTTAATTATTATCCAATTATTACCCTTATTTTTAAATATTATTTTCATTTTTCTCTCTATCTCTCTCCAATCATTAATCCTTACTTTTTAATTATTATTCATATTTCTCCCTCTAATCATTACAAAAACCCAAACCAAACACAACCTCGGATTTCTATAAGGAAATGTGGGATCACTTGACAACTCTCTAAGTAGGCACTGAACGAGTTTAGGAGTGAATGAGCTCCACTGACGCTCTCCTCCAAAATGGAGGAATGAAGAGAGACTTGGAGGTATGGAGTATGCATTAGAGATGCTCTAAAAAATATAACAAAACAAAAAACATATACTCTTTCCGTCCCTTTTTAGTGTGTTGCTTTGTAAATTCACTTTTTTATATTCCTTTGGGCACATATCAGAGGGCTGTTCGTGGCATTTTATGGCAGTATGTGAACGGTATACTAGCAACTCACGCCCCATCAGGACCTACAAAGATCGAGCAAACCATGACAGTAAGAAAAGGCTATTGAAGTGTCTTTTAGGTCATTCCACCTTTCACATCAATTTTTATCTTCACTTTCCAAAATTACCCTCCAAATACCCATTACTCTTTTACCCACTAACTTTTGAAAAGGGAAAAATAATAATTGTACAAACTTTTATTCATTAATTTTTCAAAATACACATTTATTAGGGCAAGCCCAACAATGGGTAGCCAAGTTATATAGTGTTAAGTGCACATATCTCTTATAATTTGATACTTTTTCTATCAACATTTCAACAATACTCTCTATTTTACCTATCCTGATTAAAATATTATTTTTCCTTCTATTAAAATAGTTTTCTTCTTTCAAGAGTAAATAGGATTTTAAGAGTAGAGAGGAGAGAGAGGAAATGATTTCAAAAATATTTAAATGGTGAATAGTACCTCAACAAAAAAATGAGAGAAATAGAGAGATACTGTAGCGTGAGGTAATTTGTTGAGACTTTTGTTGAAGCTGTTGCAGTTGGTTTTTGAGGTTGGGCTAGGTAAAGTAGAAAAAAGAGCTCACTTATTGAGTTTCTTGGGGGTGCCCTTAAGGAATAAGGATGGCAATGGGTTGGTTCGGTTCGGGGATTGCCATATCCAAACCCATTACCCGAAACAGGATGGGTACCCAAAATCGAACCAAAATCCGAACAGGTAGGGAAAATTGAAACCATAACTGAACCATATGGTTATCGGGTAATCCCCGAACTGAATGGACTCGGCGCGCTTGCTTATGACCTTCCATAAAACAATTCAAACATTTAAATCGGTTCGGGTATTGCCAACCGGTTGTTGCAACCCCAATAGGGCTCCAAACTACATTATAAACACAAATTATTCCAGCCAATTAAAACCCAATTTTCAGCCAATTAATACAAATTACAAACCAGTTTCAAAACCTCTGGATAATGTAGATTGGTAAGAAACAAGCAGCTAGTACTGAGCCTCATTGATCATAGCTCTCTATCAATTCTTGGTAACTATTGTAAAATGTAATTAATATATGTTATAGGGGTAATTTTGTAATTACACCTATTTGGTTTGGTTCTGTTCGGGGAACGGTTCGGTTATCATCTCAAACCAAAACCGAACCATGCCCGTTCGGTTATCTCACATCCCACACCACACCTGCACCCACGGGGAATATTTCGGTTACGGTTCGGGGAAAAAAAGCGATTACGATTTGGGTAACCATCGATTCAATCGAGATTGTCATCCCTATTAAAGAACAACCCAAAAATAAAAAAAGTCTATATTAAAAAAGGGACCAAGGGGAGTAGTAGATTTGGAGAAAGAACTAAATGTCCCACCTGCCAACCAACCTAACTACTCATCGAATTTTCAATGCAATCGATGGGGACTATGCTATGTTTTCTTTTGTTTTCCATTTTGGGATAAACCAGCGGGACTTGAGAAGCTGTGCAAATTGAATGTAGTCAGTTGAGTTGAAGTGGCCAACTGGGCCAAACCCAGCCAGAAACATAGGTATGGGCAAAGTAAAATATTTTGAGATGGGGTGGTATGGAGCAAACTTTGCCAGGCCTAGGGCTAAGTATTAATGAGTCCTTCCAATAATATGGGTTCTCCCATGCTCAGGAACATGGCTTAAAGAACGCCATACAAAGGGGAGAAATGCTACGGTACACACCCCCCAAAATTATTCCATATGAGATTTTGTGACTCAAAATATGAGATTTTGTGACTCAAAATATGAGATTTTGTGGCTAAAGGTATGAAAGGGCGTACCGTATGCACCCTCATACGGGTAGTCAAAAAATCTCATATAAGTCCACAAAATCTCATATTTAAGTCAAATATGGTCAAATATGAGATTTAGTGGCACAAATATGAGACATGTCACATCAATACATATAAGTCACAAAATCTCATATGACTAGTTACAAAATCTCATAATCTCATATTTGTGCCACAAAATCTCATATGGATCAAATATGAGATTTAGTGGCACAAATATGAGATTTAGTGGCACAAATTTAAGACATGTCACATCAATAAATATATGTGACATGTCTCATATTTGTGCCACTAAATCTCATATGGGTCAAATATGAGATTTAGTGGGCACCAAATTGAGATTTTGTGACTTATAATGTATTGATGTGACATGTCTCATATTTGTACCACTAAATCTCATATTTGTGCCACAAAATCTCATATGGATCAAATATGAGATTTAGTGGCACCAAATTGAGATTTTGTGATTTATATGTATTGATGTGACATGTCTCATATTTGTGCCACTAAATCTCATATTTGACTATATGAGATTTTGTGGACTTAAATATGAGATTTTGTGGACTTATATGAGATTTTCTGACTACCCGTATGAGGGTGCATACTGTACGCCCTTTCATACCTTTAGCCACAAAATCTCATATTTTGATTCACAAAATCTCATATGGAATAATTTTGGGGGTGTGTACCGTAGCAACACTCAAGCTAAATTAGATCCAAATTATACTCAGTTGTGTACTTGTCCATGAGAGGAATGAATCTGCTTTTAAATCTGTTTTCTGCCAACATTTGTGCACATAGTAGCATAACCAGGAATTTACATTAGGGGCGAACAATGAAACACAAACTCAATGAAAAAAATTCCATAGTTTAACAATATAAGGATAAAAACTTTTTCCAATGAAAGATACTGACAAACTAGCATATTGATGAATAAAACTATTACTGCGAGTTGTTACAATAGAGCATAACGAGTTTTCATTTTTTGAAAGCATTAGAAGATCGTTTTATTGTCATTTGTCAATGCTTAATGCTTTCAAGAATCAGCAATCAAGCTATTGTCCGTCAATTATTCACCCACAAGTCTTGTGCTAGCTCCACCGTTTTGTGTACATACTCTTCTCAGAACCTTGTTTCCAATTTGATAAAATGAGAATCCTATAAAATTAAGTGGGTGATTTTATAAAATGAGAAAACCATTTGCTAAAATCAACCTATTTTAGCAAATGGAAATGGGTTGATTTTATGGAATTCTCATTTAAGCGAAACAAGGTTAATTCTTTTTCTCTTTTCTACGCAAATCTATCACCAATCAATGGTGCTCCAAACATAGACTAATTATTCATCTAAGAATTCAAGGCCAGTATTTCCTTCATTAGAGCATGTGCAACAGCTTAGGCAAAATTTGAGCAAAAAAACCTGGTGAACAGTGCACATTTTTCACTTTACCTACTCACATCTCTTTCAACACTTTATAGGCCCCTGTTTGATACCAGAGATAGATTTGGTGGGATTGGTAAAGGGGTGGGATTAGGATTGAGATTTGTAATTGGAAGGGATTGGTAAAGAGGTGAGATTAGTTATTTGCATGTTTGTTTTGCGCCGGATTGAAAGATAGGATTATTATCTACCACGTTTCTTTTACATAGGATTGGATCAGATTGAAAATATCAATTTCCATTTTTGCCCTTTTTTAATTTTCCCCAAATTTTGCTTGAATAACTCCAACTCACTTAAATAAGAAAAAAAAAATTTGAACCTTTCAAATTTTCCCCCACATGGCAGTAGAGCCCTTTTCCCATTTCCCCCCAATTTTGCTCGAGTAACTCCAAAACATACAAGCGGATAAAAACAAAAAAATCCAAAACATACAACTCTCTCTCTCTCTCTCTCTCTCTCTCTCTCTCTCCCTTTACCATTTCCTGCCTCCACCGACTCCCTCCCATCTCATCCCTTCCCTACAATGGACACCTCCATTATCAAATCAAAAAACGAGACACCTCTCCTCATTGTCTACCAATTCCAGACTATTCTTCCTCGCCTTACTGTCTCTCCTCCGGCACTCACCACCACCCTCCATCCCCTCACAAAAATTTGGTTTGACATTTTCCGTTGAGCCCAGCAGGCAAACTGATCACCATCTCTTAGCTCTGGAGAAGATGATGAGTGGTGGAAGCTTCACATAGGTTTTGCCGACTAATTTTGAGGGTAAGTAAGTCTTCTCACCTTTAATCCCTTGGGATAGGATTCACAAGACCATGGTGAATCCGGCTAAAAGTAGTACGTAAAAAATTGAGTACCTAACGAATAGAACTACAGTTTATTTGCGGACGGTCTGTAGCATTTTGGACAAAATGTAAAGTACCGAAATGATGTAAAGAAGCTGTTGTAGCTGAGTTTTTGAGCTTTTCCTTGATATTTTTAATTAGGAATGGCATATACACAACCTGTTTTTTTTTTTTTTTGGTAATTCGGAAATACATATATACCCGGCTTCGGATCTGCTGTCCCAAAAGGCTGTACCCATTCTCTGTCCCAATCCCCAAACGACGCGACTTTAGCTACAAGGCCATTTTGGCTTTGCCAAATGCAATCTTGTGGGGCCTACTATCGGGTCCCACACAAACGATCTAAACCGTTAAATAATTTTAAAATTATTATTAAAATGGTCTTGGAGAAAATCAGGTTCATCAAATATTTTTACATCATTGATCTAATATGTTCGATTTTCTTTCAAAATTCAGGACACTATAAATAGAGAGAATCTTCAAGAAAAGTTATAAAATTTTGCGCTCAGTAACCCATTGATTTGAACTATAGGTGCCATAACGCTCGTTCAGAAGAGCATTTAGTAAAAAAATTATCTTGTTTGGACATCGATAGGTATGAAAAAAAATTAAAAATATGAGTTTCTTTTATACCTATCGATGTCCGAACAAGATAATTTTTTTACCGAATGCTTTTCTCAACGAGTCTTACGACACCTATAGTTCAGATCAATGAGTTTCTAAGACCACTTTAATAATTATTTAACAGTTTGGATCGTTTGTATGAGATCCAAAAATAGGCCCCACGAGATTGCATTTGGCAAAGCCAAAATGGCCTTGTAGTCAAAGTGGCGTCGTTTGGGGGCTGGGACAGGGAATGGGTACAACCTTTTGGGACAGCAGATCCCAAGCCCATATACCCAACCTGTTGTACATGCTCTTAACATTTTCGGAATTTAATTGGTCACCTAGCTGCTTTTGTGACCCCTAGGAGTTCGTGTTTTGGTTTCAGTGAAGTTCTCTCATGCTTGAGATCATCTTGCCTTCAATAACTAGTAGAAAAGAGTCAAAGACGTTGAAACTTTAATAAAAAGCAATCCTCATCCCCATTTACTGTAGTCATCTCCTACTGACTATGTGGGGTGCACAAACACCCGGCTAGGCCGAGTTCGGGTCGGATTTATGCTAGATAGTTGATAATAATAAGATTTGTGCATTTATAAGCCCGGCCTATTAATAATTGAGCTTTATTTAATATGTCCAAGTTCAACCCAATAAAAATTTTAATTTTCAAACCCGTCCAAAAAGCTCTTTTATTTTTTTAAAGCATACTATCACAAGATTAATCAAGTCGATCAAAGGAGGACTTCCAACCAAAAGATATCAACAAGAAGAATAGTAAAAAATTATTAAAAAGAAAAGATGAGAATGAGATATTGAAGAGCAGACAAAGATGACTCTTTAATAAGAGATGGAATTGCAAGTGGTGGCTAGCTCATGCGGTAGAGTTTTTGGATGCCTCACACTGCATCCCGGGATAGAGTCACAATCCCCCCTCCCCACGTAATAGGAATGACGAATGACAAAAAGAAATAAAAAAATAAAAAATAAATATGAAATCTTACTGAATAAGGGGAGATAAGGAGATGCACATCTTCATCAAGATAAACAAACCCTAAGCAGCTAGCTTCATCAGCCTATCAAAAAATATTAGTCTGTGCATAACTTATTTTGGACAAAATGTAAAGTACCGAAATGATGTAAAGAAGCTGCTGCAGCTGAGTTTTTGAGCTTTACCTTAATATTTTTAATTAGGAATGGCATATACCCAACCTGTTTTTTTTTTGGGTAATTTGGAAATGCATATACCCAATCTGTTGTACATGCTCTTAGAATTGGAACAACATTTTCGGAATTTAATTGAGAACCTAGCTGCTTTTGTTACTCCTAGGAGTTCGTGTTTTGGTTTCAGTGAAGTTCACTCATGCTTGAGATCATCTTGCCTTCAATAAACTACTAGAAAAGAAGCTGAAACTTTAAAAGCAATCCACACCCCCGTTTACTAAAGTCATCTCCTACTGACTATGTGGGGTGCACAAACACTAAGCTGAGCCGAGTTCGGATCGGACTTATGCTAGATAGTAGATAATAATAAGATTTGTGCATTTTTAGGTCCGGCCTATTAATAATTGAGCTTTATTTAATATACCCAAGCCCAACCCAATAAAAATTTTAATTTTCAAACCCGTCGAAGAAGCTCATTTATTTTTCTAAAGCATAGTATCACAAGATTAATCAAGTCGATCAAGGAGGACTTCCAACCAAAAGATTAAGGAGATCAACAAGAAGAATAGTAAAAAATTGTTAAAAAGAAAAGATGAGAATGAGATATTGAAGAGCAGACAAAGATGACTCTTCAATAAGAGATGGAATCGCAAGTGGTGGCTAACTCATGCGGTAGAGCTCTTGGATGCCCCACATTGCATCCCGGGATCGTGTCCCATTCCCCCCCTCCCCATGTAATAGGAATGACGAATGACAAAAAAAAATTAAAAAAAAATAAGAGATTGAATCTTACTGAATAAGGGGAGATATATAGATGCACATCTTCATCAAGATAAATAAACCCTAAGCAGCAAGCTTCATCAGCCTATCAAAAAATATTAGTCTTTTTTTTAGCAGAATAAAAAAATATTAGTCTGTGCATAACTTATTCTGGAGTGGCTTAGAGTTGGGCCACATCAGCCTATCAAAAAATGAACCAAACGGCCCAAACCACAAGGAAAAGATCCCAATCAAAAGGTTCAGGGGTCATTTGAAAAGAGCCCTAGTTTACATACTGGCGTCAAATGATTCACGTCTCCTCAGAGAGAGAAAGAAAGTGATAGAGAGGAAGAAGAATCAAACAAGTAGTAAAATGGAGGGAGGAGGGGGTGGGGAAGAAGGTATGATAGAGAGAGTAGAGGACTCCAAGGACTTGCAGCAGCAGAGCAAAGCCCTTGACAAACTCACCGACCATGTCGAAGATCGTCAGCTCGATTCCACCCGCGTCCAAGAGGTACTATAAAAAACTTTGATATCTTCTTGTATGTATGTATGTATGACCATTGCTTTTTAGTGAAATTTGTTTTAAATTGTTTGTTGTGGCAATGTGTGGTATAGGCTATGGCATCAATCTCTGCAGCTAAGGAAGCTGATTGGAATGCTATGCGAATGAGGTCCGTATAGTTCCTTTAATCTTGTGAAAGATGAATTCTTTAATCATGTCAACAGTCAAGAAATGGGGAAGTTGAATTATTTTTGCTGTGAGATTCAGTCAGTTCGATTTAGGGTATATATAGGATTATCATCCAAATATTCTAAATTATCTTTGTTGTACTTGTTGGGAATGAATGGGCAACCAGGAAGCCTTTATCTTTTTGAGAATTGAAAAGGTACTGGAGTTCATAGCACGATTATGGATTGTAATCCCCATGTGATGCACGGAAAGCTTCATGTTAGTTTGTGAAAACTGTTATAAACTTATAAATGTAGTATCTAACAAATTTGATATGCAGAATATGTCCTAGGCTTAGGCTTGGTTGGGTCAAATAGCTCAGACTTAGGATCTTGAGATTAGCTCATGGCTTGCTTCGGCAGGTTAGATCAATTATGTCATGGGCACGAAGGTACCACATAATATGCACACAAAGTAGTTTAGAAAAACAATGAACAGTTTTGTATGATTTTCAAAACTGGCATTTATATACCTAGAATTAAGAGTTTTTAAGATTGAGATCAATCCTTATCCTTCAAAATTACGTCAATGAATTGTGTCATCTTTTGTTGTTGGCAAAATTACGTCTTTGTTTTTTTTTTTTTGTTTTGCTAGTAGGAAAGATAAATCTTCTTGTTCGTAGTTGTACCCAAAAGAAAACCTAATGATAAAAGAAATGAAGTCCTACTTGAAATTCCTAAATTGATGCGATGAATAAAAACTTCTCCAAACTAAACGATAAATAAACAAGGCACAAGATTTACATGGAAAAATCCCGAAAAGGGTAAAAAACCCATGGAAAGGAATCATGCACTAAATCAATGTGTGATTACAAGTAGAATTACTCGATGACCGTGTATCCTTGCCACGAATCCTAAGCCCTACTTGCCGAATCCATCTACATCACACCCCTGCATGATCGCCAAGTCTTGAATCCTCAAGCTTTCCAAATGAATTGCCTTTCAAACTCCATTATAGGGCTTTGATAGAGAAATGTTGATTTGAGAAGAACAAAGAAACCCTTTGAAGATGATCTTGAGCTCACGGCATTCAAAAGCCTTCACGAATCTTCATAGTTCATGTATTTTACTTGAGTGCGGTGGCTTTTAGTCAAGAAAAATTTGGATGTTGCAAGTTTGGCTCGAGCATTTCAAGTCTCCCTTCTAGCAAAACATTCTGTTTGGTTTTGCTGGACATTTTTCCCAAGCAAAACATCCAGCAAAAATGTCCGATTTCAGCAACTATAAATTCACAGCGATTAGGTCATTTTAGATAACGCCAGCAACCATATCTCATGCCCTGCATTATCTCTCTACAAAAAATATCATTGAGTGCTAGCTCGGCCTATGTGGCGTACACTACTCCAGAGCACAGGATTCTGCTTGTCGTCCATTTTTAGTAAGATGAACTATAAACCTTAGCATTGTGGTTCTCATGGGACTTCAATCTTTGTTACTGTATTTGCTTTTGTAACAAAGTATATCATACTTGAATTTGTCACTTCTTGTCATCGGTGGTGTTTGACTATCTGCAAGGAGATCGCACTATGAAGTTTCAGGCAAAAACATATTTGTTGTCCTATGGTATTTGCACATTTGATTAGAGTACTGCCTATTGTGGTATAGAGCATATTTATAGACATGGTGATGGCAACTGGTTGCTTGCAGAGAGAAAGAATTGGCTGCAGTCAAAATAAATGCAGCTGAAGTTGACATAATCGCAAATGAACTAGAGGTTAGGTCTAGAATCTCTGGGGTTGTTTTAATGTCTTACCATGCATATCTACCGAAAGATTTTATTGTGTCCTTTTCTTTGGATCTTGGAAACAGCTGGACAAGAAGATAGCTGAAAGAACTTTACGGGAGCACAAAGGTGATGCTGTTGCTGCCATTCGATACTTGCTTCGCTAGAAAAGCCTTCAACTGCAGAAGTTTTAGGGTTTTTTTTTTTTTGTCCATTTGTGCCGAACGAGTCCAACTAGCTACTTTTCCTTTTTAGAAGAAAAGGAGAAGTGGAAATACTTAATTTCACTTGCAAAAGCTTCCTACTATGTCAAGGGCTATGTTGGTTGTATTCTATTGCAATACATGTCTTTTCTCCACCTGTGAAGTGAATCCAATTGTATTGAACTGAATTAGCTTCCTACCTCAGCTTCAGAGAACTCGGACAAAATTTGTCATCTTGTGTGGGAAGCAATGCACAGTTGTTGGATGAAGAACTAATTTTGTGGATTATTAAAGGATCTTCCTTTATGTTGTTGGATGAAGATTATTTTTAAGGATGTTTTGCGGAGTGCTTACTTATATTCCAAGTGGTATAAACCTTTTTATCAAGTCTTGAAAACCATGTTTTCTCCCATTGGTGACTAGTCTTATTGCAGATGAGAAGGTACCAAACAAGGGATAGGGGCAAGCAATTGGGGGAAGCTGGTAGGTTGATACCGGATTCGGAAAGCTCACCACACCGGATTCGGAAAGCTCACCACCTAGTAGAGACGCCAATGGAATACAGAATATCGCCACCTAAGGGGTTCAACAAAGGATACATTATAAGGGAATGCTCACCACTCAATGGAATTCACCAAAGAGATACAGAAACATTAAACTCGCTACTAATTGGAAGTCCAACAAAAGAATAAGAGTTAACAAGAAGATAATCTTCTTAACAAGCCAAAGGCTAAACTCAAATTCACTCACTATCTACTTATTTCATCATAAACAAAGACTTATATTGGCCTCTTGGAACATCCCTCCAAGCACAGGTAAAGAAAACAACTACTAATATTTTCAAGACGATAATTAATAGACCCAGACTTTGCCTATAATTAACAAGAAAGACTCATAAAGAACATAAAAAGACTCCTTGAGCAATTAAAAGATGCCACGTGAATTTCAAAAGACGGCTTGAAATTTGTCATGAAAAATAAACTCACTATTGTTACGAAACTCCGTTGTCATGGGTGCAAAACGGCAAGAGTTTTACCTCACGGCAGAGCCTGTCGTGCTTTAAGCACAGCAGGGCCCCCAAATCCTCCTCAAACAAATATGCAATTGTGTTTGTGCTGAGATAACAAACACAATCAAATTTCGCAAATTTCGGATGCCATAATTATACAAAGCTGCCCAGAAGAATGACCAAGTGTCTTATTACTCCCTTCCTAATTCCTAAACGAAGAACTCCATATGGTGACAACTAATTTGTGATAAATGAATGGAGAGTTTTCCCCTTATATCATCCATTAAAACTAACAAACGGTGTCCAACCTGACACTAACCATGAACAATCAGAGACTACCAACTACTGAACAATCACACCACAGCAAATTTCATAATTCTACTTTTGAAAGATACGATGAGAGGTCAGCATCGGCCCGTCTGGAACAAATCACTTGGTGTAGAGAACATCCTCCCATGGGTGACGGTATAGCGGCTGTTTCAATCTCTTCTGGTCAAATGTATGCCTGAACAAACAGAAAGGGATCATAAGGAACATGCTAAAATTCAAAACTTTCTGTGTGTGTGTTCCTGTAATAACATTTTTTTTGAAAGAGTGTATAAACTAACACCCCACAATGACAGTGTACATTAACAGCTACTTGCTAGTAACTTGGATCCGGGGGGCCGTGTAGTGATCTTACTCACAGGGCCGGCCTTGACTTTTAGAGGTCTTAAAGCGATAATAAAAAAAATGGGCCATTTGATTATACAATTTACAATCATGCCACCGCACTTTTTGGGCTTTTGTTTGGTTTGCATGCATGTTGGGCCTTTGATTTTATATTTAGGTGGGCTTTTCCGCATACATACTATTACATAGGATGAACATATTTGGGGGGCCCTAAAAATCAGCATTTTCGGTGGGCCTAAAGCCAAGGCAGCTTGGGTCGGTACTGCTTACTCATGCAGTGAGTAAAACCAGACCGTCCAAAACACAACGAACGACAGTGATTACTCACTACACGCCCGTAGTGAGCAAGCCACTACAGGTCCCCGGGTCCAACTAACTTAAGCTTAAGCTTTTGGACCATAGAGGTACTCCTATTTTCAACATGCTACTTGCCCAGAAGGCAGTGAGTCATCTCTCTCTCTCTCGCTCTCTCTCTCCCTGAAGAGTACATATGGGCAATTAATCCCTTCTGAACTCGGTACCCGGTAGACATCAAGAACATGGCCACATAACAGGGAAATGGTTATTTCTTTGTTTTGTTCTGTGTTTAATGTTTTCGATTTTCTTGAGGTGATTGGAAGATTAAATCAACTTACCCAATCAAACCGATGGATCGTGCCAACACAAAGAGCCCATTCAGATAGCCAATCTCAACAATCTCATCAATCTCTTGCTTGGTGAACATACCGCTGCCTGCTAGGAGATCCAAGAATAGGGACCCGATGGCACCATCTACATTAAGGACCAGGTTATTTGCCTTGGAGAGAGTGTAGGTTTCAACTTGAACGGCATATTCCATGTACTTCACAGAAGGGAAATTAGTTCGTGCAAACAGTTGTAGAAGCTCTACTCTTTTATCCCTGTTGTCCCCTCTCTTGATCCTTCACACAAGAACCAAACATAGTTTCTTAGGCGAATAACGACCAAGCGTGGTAGCGTGGTTTCAAACCACGAACAAGAAGTAATTCCAGTAATATAAATTTTCAACAACTAATACAGGTTGTTGCAGCCATGCAATCTAAAATGACAATGGAGATTAAGAAGCTCTATACCTGTGTCCAATTCCAGGCACACGAATGCCCTTCTTTTTCATACTTTCCACAAACTCATAAGGTGTAAGACCCTGCCAAAACACCATATGATGAGAAAATATTGACCCCTGTTTGGTTGCAATTTTCGAAGCAGTTTTGGGGATTACTTTTTCATCAAGTGCTGTTGCTTTAAATGTGCTTCATTTTCAACTCACTCTTTTTTGGACGGAAAAAGTTGTCAACAGATTTGGAGAAAAGAATATCTCCCTAGAAAATGGTGTGGAGTTTTTTTTTGCCATATTAGATTTTGGCGTTTACCGAAAATTGAGAACAGAAACAAAACAATACCAATACTAAATAAGACCATAGATTCCAGAAAAATAAAAGATGCAGGCACTAAGTATTCTCTGATTTACCCGGGTAGCTCATTAGAAACTCACCCTGTCGTAGGCATCCTTAAAGTATCGGGCAGCATCATCAATAGCTCCACCAAATCGTGGACCAATTGTTAACAAACCTGTTTCAAAAGCAAAATTTACTCCAGTTCTCCACTACAAATCATCCCCTACCCGAAAAAGCTGTTTCATTCAACTTAAGAAACCAAGAAAACTGCATAGTTTTACCTGAAACAAGGCTGGACACCAGATCTTTCCCTGCCCTCGCAGTAACAATGGTGTTATGAGCTCCAGAGACACAGGGACCATGGTCCGCACATAGCATTATGCAAATCTGGAAAAGTCACATATAATTGTCACATCACAGCTAGAAAATATAGTTTTGCTCTCACAATAGACTTTTTGGGATAATAATTTGATTATAAAAAAGCAAAAAAATATAAAAGAATTTTGTAGAAACAACAAGACAACCAACAGATGTTATGACTTAAAGGGATTATTATATACCTCGATGAACTTTGTACAATAACGGGGGAGGCTGCGCTTGAACCACAAGAGGGAGAGGACATCACCTACGCCAAAACCTTGTTCAACTATGGAAGACATTGGGACACCAGCATAGCAAGGCTCCTCACCTGCAAATAGAGAAAACCAATTAACACAACTAACTTGATTGGGGTTATTGTTGAATAGATTCTCATAGTAACTCCTACAGATCCATAATCTCATTTTTGTCAACCAACTTTCATGCATTAATTCAGGTCACTACGGCCTTGTTTGGTTTGGGTCTATTTTCCCCCTATTTTCCTCCGATCATTATCCCTATTTCTAATCATTATCTCCCATATTTTCAATCCTTTATCTCTCTATCTCTCCAATCATTACTCCCTATTTCCAATCATTACCCCTATTTCTCTCTCCACTCAAAACCCAAAACCAAACCCAAAACCGAACATGACCTAGATTTCTCTCCTCTTATTTGGAAAGCTTATATGTACCCTTTTCATATCTTAAGAATCAAAATCAAGCTAAAGATCGTCATAAGCAATCAACTTAGCCTCCCTAACCACCTTGTGGTTCTCATTTTGACTACTTTAAAACTTGTGTGCACATGAACTCTGCACTCGCAATCTATATGACAATACCTTTTGGTTTTATTGTTCTTTCAAGTCGTGACTATGTTTCATATAAGAAGTGAAAATGCTAAGCACGAGTGGTTTAAAAATTACTAAGCACCACACAGCTGGGTTCGAAAAAAATGTATAAATGTCCAAATTATACCTCTATCATCAGATATGGTGGAAATAATATGAGTCGGAGCCCGAACTTTTCCAGCTTTAATGGCTGTGTTAAGATCTTCAGGGATTTGTGGAGGCTTAACTTCCTTTACAGAAGAAATCTTTCCCTCCTCAACCTAAGCAAAGCATAAGCAGAAACATTTAGAAAATGTGGTGGAGGAGAGGGATGCCCATATGTAGGAGTAAAAAGACAACGTGCTAAACGTTACCAGCTTCTCAAATGTTTCTTTAATCACAGATTCAAATGCTTCATATGAAGTGGGGACAACAGCACCAGCTTCCCGAAGTGCTTGATTCTTTCCTTGTGCAGATTCCATCTCACCGCCACTCTTGGCTCCCTGATTCAGACAACGTCAACACAAATTAAGGGCGTTGCCTGCATTTAGTCCCTGAAAAGGTTATCCTCGTATCACGGAGAAAATGTGTGTGTGTGTGTGTGTGAGAGAGAGAGAGAGAGAGAGAGAGAGAGATCCAATCCAAGGATATTAAGGAAGCAGCTCACCGCATGACCAAATTGTACTTCTGACTTGAAGAGCTGGGCACAAGTTCCACTAACCCAAGCAACCACAGGTTTATTGATTTTCCCATGTTTCAGGGCTTCCACTAGGGAATACTCATCCCGTCCACCAAGTTCCCCAAGTACAACTACCATTTTGATCTGAGTTAATCAGATTATCAGGTTAGTGAAAGAAAAGGAACAAAGCAAACCTCAAAGGAAAAGTACCATGGCAATAACCATAACACATAAAAATTAACACAAGCTAAAGCTAGGTTTGACAGCTTGAGAAGATGCTTTTCTACTTCCCCAATTGGAACCGTACTCGAATCGGAAATTATGTCCTGCTTTTGTGCAACCTTCGAGTTTGAGACTTAGCAATTGTGTACAAATAAAACAAAAAATCTACCTCAACTGCACTCTAATGCTAGTATGTTAGCTAATCAATAGCACATCGCACAAGAAAAATGCAGGCTTGTCCTAGTCTCAAATTCTGTGGCAACTTATCATGGCTGGGGATTTACTTGGTTTTTCCCCGTGAATAGAACAATATTTCTAGCGACATTCCAAACCTTTTTATAGAATACAAGCCGCAAGGAAGATGCAGTTTTTTTCAGTCTTGCAACCATAGAAATATGTTTTTCCTTTGAATCAAACAAAGTGAAATCGAACTTGATGAAGATTATGCAGATAAGTTCGAAAATGACAAAATCAAGATGCAGAGAAGTCCAACTCTGCAAAAGATTCCACTTAAAGACAGCGAGTATGGTCACTGGCCTACCTGTGGGATGTTGTTAAACCTCAGAACATGGTCAGAAAGGGTAGATCCAGGGAACACGTCTCCTCCAATTGCAATACCTAAAGAATTGCAAAAAAACCATCAGCTGATATCCCTTCCTAATTTTCTACACAATAGTAGTCAGTAGACGTCCGACCATCTGAGAAGAGAGAGAGGGAGAAAAACATAGCAGCCAGCATGTACAGATACCTTCGTAAATTCCATCTGTTACACGGGCAATTGTATTGTACATTTCGTTAGACATGCCTCCCTGCAATTGAACATGAAAACACATTATTTGTGCTACTATAAATAGACAGCTTGGGTTGCAAGTCTTCCAGCTAGATAATCCAGCCAAGGGTGATAGTCCTTGATCCTATAGGACCTATACTATAGTAACTTTACATTGTAGACCAACTCTAGAAGGGAAAAATGAAAGCGAGAGTATCTTCAATGCATCAAGCAATTAAAGCAAGTTAAGTTGTCGTAGTAATTTGTGAACCTTTTATCTTTTTCCTTTTGCCAGTTAAAAGTAACGCATGTTTGTGAAGCATACAGAGTGTGATCCAACATGTACATACCAAAATTTAGAGCTAGTGAACCTTTAGCTTTTTCCTCTTGACAGTAAATAGTAATGTGTGCCTTGTGAGTGAGTACAGAGCACATCTATTATGTCCATGAAATTAAGAGGTGAAGTAATTCCACTTTTGTAGTTATAAAATAGGTTGTGTGTATGCTCAGAAGAGAATAGATGCAAGTGATAGAAAGTCACGCACAGATTTGGAGACAAATCCAACAGATCCAGGCCTGTAGAGCTTGCATTCGATGATATTATCTGTTGTTCCGGCAGTGTCACCAATCTTAAAAGCCCCAGCTTGAATACCTCCAACAGTAGCTGGACCAATAACAACCTACAAACGACATTAGCCATTGTATCAGATAAAACACTGAACTAGGCAGAGAAAAAAAACAGTTGCATGATCCACGTATGAATAAACAGAATGGTCACCTAATTAATCTCTCTCTCTCTCTCTCTCTCTCTCTCACACACACACACACACACACAAAATACATAAATGTATCGAGCAATAGATCATGTGTTTGAAACCCAATGACTACCAATATGTTCAAATTTTTGCGCATGTGCCTGCGGGGAAAGTTTGGCCACATGTAAGGCGGCGTGTTGAGAATATAAAAAATGAAGCTGTCTATCTCTAGCAGATTATGAGTTGGTTGTCAATAGTACAATTCTTAGGCTAAAACATTTATAACAAAGTGGGTAATTGCTGTCACCTTATTATTTGCTCTTGCATAGGCAATCAACTGCTTGGTGTCTGACTCAGGAACACCTTCAGCTATTATAGCCACAACTCTGATGGTTGGCTGCTTGAGAGCAGCCATAGATGAAGCAGAAGCACTGCAAAATATGTCGAATATGAGTGTGGGATGCGAAAAAGTGCTGTTTTAAGAACCGAATGTCATAAGATAAATGAGAACTGACCTTCTGTATGATGCAAAGTTGATAAAAACATCAGCCGTTGGATGTGCTGCGCAGGCGGCTTCAACGCTGGGGAAGAACCCATATCAAGGTAAGAAGATCATAATATCACAAAAATGCAATTCCGGAGCCAGTTTGGCATCAGAATATTGTAACTGAGGGCATAACAAACAGAATTCAATGTTTTGGATCTACATTCAGGTACATAACTAGCAGTTTTGTACATATAATTTGGCATCACTAAATTTTAATGGTTTTTTCCTGTATTTTACTGGTAGATAAGGATGCTTTTAACATAATTCCATATACGAACATTATTAACTAAAACTTCTACAATGACTAACCATCAACAATGAATACTTACTTAAAGCAATAATCTAATTGGACTCCGTTTATCTTCGGACAGACAGGACAATAATAAAACTAAAATGTTTAAGAAAACAGATTTCTCGGCACAGCATGATGACATGCAAGCTAGTTGATTTCGTTGTACAAAAGTAGATATGTTTGTAGTTTTCCAACATAATTAAGGCATTTATTACATATGGCGAAAAAATAGAAAGTGAAAAAATACGCACGCTGAATGCACTGGGATAGCAATTTCCTCCTGACCGAAGAAAAGTTTCTGGAAACCCTCAGAACCAGGATTGATAATTCCAGCAACTGAAGGTGTTTCTCTCCCTGCAAACAGAGACCAAAGTATGTTAAATTCCAATAAAGCAATTCAAATTGGCGAAAATAAAATCTGAGAGGTTATATTTACATTCATTTAACTATACTAATACGAAAAAGAAAGACGTCATTTTACACACCGCAAAGGAAGTCAAAATCAAGCATTCGCTGGATCGGTAGTTGTTTATAATTGTAGAATAATGCCTGAGTAGTCCGGGAGAAAATTTGTCCAGAAGCCATGGTATAACTTAAGAGACCTGTGCACAAAGAAAATGGAAGTTACGGAAACAATAATCCCAAAGCACTTAACAATGATTTCGACAAACTGATTCATTCCAAAATATATAGGAACTTGATAGTTACTATGGTATAGACATTTCAAGTACTGCAAGCATATAAAATTGTTAGCATATATTCCCGCTTTTCGAAAAAATTGACGAATCGGTTATCACTAGGAGGAAAATTCAATCTGGCATTCGCAGCAAATACCATTGCAAATAGTTCCATGACAAGTGCGTAAAATATACCGAATCCCAACATACAGTTTCCACGGTAGCTCGTTCGAAAAAAATAAAAAACAACCAAAAGAGGAAACAAAAAAAAGTTGTTAAGTTTTGTCGGCTTGCTGTTCAAATCAGTTAAGGTTTAACAGCTTGAAGGTGCAGCCCGAGTCTCTCTGAAGATCACATCATGATTGCTTCTAGTTAACTGTAACAACTTATAAATTTGGATCCCGTACAGACAAAGGAAACCTATTGTTGCAACAAAAACAATTCTAATTAAATTATAGCATTTCTGTGTTTTAAAACCTCAACGTAGTACGTCTACAGCATTACCAAACCAAATCAAATTCAATGAAAATAAAAGGCAAAATGTTTTGCTCTGATTCATAGTTACATTAACACAAAGAGTAACGCACCAGATCTGTGGTATCAGTTAAATCCAAACAATTGCAATTTCTTCAACGGACAGATAAAATTGGATCTGAATTTAAAAATCTCCAAATGCGCTCAACGAATCAAAGCATGTAATTCCGAACGTATCGATAGAAACCGATTATCCAGACACCGATGACGAAGCTCAAGATACAGAGGCGTAGAATCATGAATCCTAGTACAATAATTGAGGGGAAAAATCGAAAACGCTAGATCTTGGATTCAACAATTACAAGGATTCTATATGTGTGCATAGTCACACATTGGAACATAAACATTGTATAGATTAAATTTGTACTGTACCTACCTCTCTGTGCGCGTGGAAGATGAGCTCGTGGATTCCAACGAGCCGGGTCGATCGGAAGGGGAGAGAGAGAGAGAGAGAGGTGTTTTTTTTTTAATTCTGAGCGAGTGTGTGTATATAGAGAAGGCGGGAGAGCTACCCAGGAGAGAGAGAGAGGATGGGAAGCACGTGGGGGCCGTGGTAGTTAGCTCACACGACTGATTTGTGTTCGATTAATAAATTCTTTCCACACCTTTTGTATCGTGAGTTCTACGGTGAGTTGATTTTATTAATCTTTATGCTGCAGGACCTGTTGATATATTCATGAGCAAATTTAACTTATTCAAGTATCGATAGATAATGTAAAAATTATATTTTAATTTCTAAAATAGACGGTCATAAATACTCTTAACGTTTAACTTAATGACATAATTAGATCGCCCAATTTATAGAATCAAAATTCAACTTTTTATATACCTATTGATATCAAGCTAATTTTATATGAATCTACTACTCTGCGGGCTCTAAAAAATGAATGATTCAAGTACTACAATAAATGTTTTTTTTGAACTGTACTACAATAAATGTTGTGGGGTACACAAATAATGGTGGTGGAAACTAGGGATTTTCCACAAGTTAGAATATACTTTACTTTCTTGTTCTATTGATCGACCAGTTTAGAGAAAGACAGAGAGGTAAATCGCATCACAGATTCACAATATACATACTGGCCAAATACCAATCAAATATAAAACGAACCCAAACACAAAAAATCCAATTCTCAAATCAAATTTTATAGTACTATGTTTTAAACGAAAGGAACACAAAATAGTTACATCAGTTGTTGCGTATAACAATGGTTTATATCAAAGGATCCACATCACCAATAGTATAATAGTACTTTAAGTTTCGGGAATACAAATAATTAGCGAAACACAAGTCCAAACAAATAAGATTAAAAAATACTAGGTACATAGAAATAATATCCAGAATTTACCCAGAAAGTAGAAATGAGTGGCTTAGATGAAGTGCACGTACATCTGAGCCATTCATTCTCACTTTCTAGGTAAAATCTGGGTACTTATTCTGTGTACGTAGCATTGCCGGTCATTTCACAAACCAAACAAGGAGGTGGAGAGAGAGAGAGAGAGAGAGGGGGAGGGTAGGTGGACCGGATGGTTGGCTTGACCAATAAATTATGGTACAGTAAGCACACCAATCCAGTATAATTGGAGTAGTTAGAAAGCAAGAATATATAAAATCAACAAAATTCTTAGGAATCAACTATTATTTCTATTTATTCGCATGACAAAATTAAGATTTATAGCCAGAATATTTGTGATTGTTAATTATTTTTCCAGAAATGTTTGTGTAGGAATTTATTGAACAAATAAGTAGGAAATGAGGGGCTTGTACCAAAACGTAGATGTGTGGAGTAGTGATAATCTTTGTTGAATGTCAAGTTTGAACCAAACTAGCCTATTTTCCTTGACAATAGATGCTGACTTGAACAAAAGATAAAATGTACCTCGTTTTATTAATGTGGAGAAACTAGTACCGTAGTACTCCATATGTGTTTTGAATCAAACCAGTAAAATAAATCTCAACCTAATTAACCTACTTATACTTGAAAATTTGTGATTTAATATACGAGGCATCAGGAATTCCAAGGCTCGGTAAAAAAATTGATGCACTCAGTCTTTTAGGGGGTGTTTGGGAAGCCTACTTTTCAGCTTTTTATTTTTATTTTTTTGGCTTTTTGGATTATGAGCAGAATGTGTTTTGAATTTGGGAGGAGTGTTTGAGAGAAATGTGCAAAATGCATTTGCAAGTGTAGAATGTGAAAATGAGGTCCATACTTGTTTTTGGCTTTTGGCTTGGAAAGCTCAAAATGGAAAACACGTTTTGCAAGAAGCTGTTTTGGGGGGAGGTGGCCAAACACTCAAAATAAAAAAAGAGAAGTTGAAAATAGGATAAGTTATCTCCCAAACATGCTCTAAACTAGCACTCGGAGAAACTATCATTTCTTAGTATTTATTTGCCCGGCAAAAATCAGTATTTTTAGTTGTAATTAGTGAGGTTTAAATCTCAATCAACTACATACGTAAGAGTATATGATGCCTATAACGAGATTGCCACTCCACTTACGACTAACCCAAGTGGAATGAAGCGAGTTTATCTGGCCCACACTTTAAACCAACCTATACACGAAATCTTCCAAACTGAGTCTGCTTAGAGCAGCAGTATGCCATAGTTGAATTTGTTAAAAATATGGTTTTCTGTCAACAGTTACGGTCAATTTCGTGTGCCTCAACGTTGGCTTGCATATTAAAAAAATTCCATTTTTATGTTGTGTGTGTAGCACAAAATACAAATGTGGTGGTGTATCGGTTACGAAAGCAAATGGGATTTCAATGCACCTTTTGGTAGAGATCGTACTTGCGTTTGTGTATTTCCTGGAGCAAAAGATTGATCGTACTTGCGTTTATAGTTAGGTATATTCAAGTGGAAGAATAGACATTCCACCTAATTCATTACTACTAACCAGTTAGTAACCAGTCACTTTATCCTCCTTACCACTCCATTAGTAGTGGAGTATTACTTTTCCTTTCTTCACAAGTCTAGCATGATGGATCCATAAACAATTAGTGGTATTTAGGGGTGTTTCACTAAGGTAGTTTTATTTTTTATTTTTTGGCTGTTTGCTATTTTTTATTTGATATATTATGAGAGTGTGACTGCCTTGATTTTTGTACAAAGGACATTTTGACACTTTCCACTTCGTGTTCCTCACTTAACTTCTAATATCACTCGGAAAGTGTTTGGTACATGAAAAGAAACCAAGAAAAAAAAAAAAAAGTGCACCGGACGGCTGAGATCCGTTCGGTGCACTGTCTGTACGGTACTGTCCCTCAATTCCACTTGTCAAGCCCTAATACACAAATAGTGCACCAAACAGATCTCAGTCGTCCTTTCCTGTACGGTACTGTTCCTCAATTTCACTTGTCAAGCCCTGCTACTTCTTGTTATTAATAGAAAAAGTATCAATTTAATGGTACCAGGTTCAAATAACTTTACTATCATAGAAATTTGAAAATTGATATCAAACGCATCGAAATTAATATTTGAAACAAAATTTTCCTCTTTCGCCCCCAGGCTTTCCACATCATTGAGAGCATTGACCAAGACAAATCAAAGAAAGTTAACATCCACTACACCCATTTGTCAACATTAACCCAGTTGAAAATTTATCCCACCAATTTTCCAAATATGTGTGAATTATGAACACACACATTAGTGCCGTTTTGCAGTCAATAGTCAGTGGTGTTAACCGCACCCCATGATTGACCAAGGCCAAGTAGAGGTTGGGTCATTTGTATTTTAGTCAAATATGACTATCGACGATTTAAATAAACAGAGGTATATGTGCAAACAAGTTGAGCTTTGTTGTATTCGAGCTCGACTTGTTTAGTAAACAAGTTAAAAATTCAAGCGCAAACTCGGCTTGGCGGTAAACAAGCTGAGCCATTAACGGGCTGAACCATGATAATTTGCTTAACGAATCTCCTTAAATGAGCCGAGCTTATACACACAAGCCAAGCTTTAGCAACTGAGCCTGACACAAAAGTCAACACTCACAATTTGTCAAAATCCATACCTAGAATTAACAGTTTTCAAAAGAGATACTCCCTCCATCCCCTTTATAGTGTGTACATTTTCATTTTAGGCTATCCCTTAATAAATATGTGTTTTGAAAAGTAAGTGATACATTTCCTATTTTGCCCTTAAAAGTAGATTCCTTTTTAAAAAGTTAGTGGGTATTATTATATTGATAAATGTAAGTAATAGAAAGTAGATGTAAAAGTTGTAAAAGTTGATGTGCGAGAAAAATAGTTAGAATTCTCAGGTAACACACTTAAAAGGGGACGGAGGGCGTAAAGTGTTAACCGAAGACAAATGACAACAAATACTAAGACAAGATCAGATAGACTCCAACCAAAGTATAAACACACCAATGAACTCCCAAACCTACAGATCTGACAAGTCACCGCATTGCCCCACCAAAGACATCCTGTAAAGCTAAAGCACATTGGCACAACTATCATTGTGAAGCAACATCTTTTGAAAGAACTCGATATGTAGATGAAATATTTGTCCAAAGATGAAACTAACAACTCTCACAAAAACGAGAGACATAACTCTCACCGATCAGATGATCAAGTCGTTGATCTGAAGAGATGGAGAAAAACAAAACATATACTCCCTCCGTCCCAAATTGCTGGTCCTTCTTTCCATTTTGGGATGTCCCAAAATATTTGTCTCATTTCTAAAAATATCCATAAAAATAGGGACACTTTCCAGTTTTACCCTTAAAAAGTATTTTTTCCATCTCAATTGGTTTGTCCATTATCCGTTATTTTATAATGGTTCTTATGATTTTGAAAATTTTGTATAATATAACTAATTGATATCTATCAAACAAAATCCATATTGTATATATTTTGAGTTTCATATAAATAATTAGCCTACAAAATTGGTGATGGTAATATTGACTGGATTTAGGGGCAAAACAGAAATGATAATACAGAGTTTTCACATCCCTTAAAAACCCACTTCCCCAAAAGGGGCAAGCAAATTGGGACGGAGAGAGTACTACTATAGGATAAAAGAAGCGGTTTAGAACTAGGACCATAGCCTTGCCCTCCCACCGCCATACCAGGCTAGTGGAAACCCTTGGGGGAGGAGAAGGGAGAAGAAAATAATTTGTGGCGGCTAGCTTGATGCTATACTTGAGGAGTAGTTTTAGAGCATGCTATACCAAACTGGTTTATTTTGTTTTACGAAACATGTCATTCTTTCACAATGCATAAACTCAAAAAGCCAACTTAACATAGTTTCACTAACTTATTGTCAATAAGTTAGTTCGTGTAACACCCCCTAATAACACTAATCAAGACCACACGTATGAGTGTGGTTTACACACTTGGAAGTGGACCTAATACAAAATGTGGCTCACGTTGTACTCAACCATGGCACATGGGCATTGAAAAATTTGTCGTACTTGAGGCCATTTGATGAAGTGATTAATGAGCATAAACCGTGAGGTACTCTCTGCCGGAAAATGCAGGTGATAGCATGGCTCATAGCCCTACCAGACTAAAGCTAACGTTTATGAGAAGAAATGAAGAATTGACACTACATAAATCTAAGTAATGGGTGTTCCTTTTGAAAATGACAACGCCACAGGGAGATATTTGGTGTGAAAATTTCGTAATTTTTTACATTGCTACGACCGAGAGAAACTCGTGCATTCGAAAAATGTCGACCAGTATTCGGTATTCCTAATTTTTATTTTTATCAACGTCCCTTATATTGTATTCCGGTCATTATTGTCATCTTGATTTACAATGTTTCCTCAAAAGCAACGTGACTTTTTTTTTTCCCCTCACCTGCAAATACCCAAAGGGCTACAAACACGCCCTCTGTTGAGAAAAGCGATTCTCAATTTTTGGGTTATCCATATGGATTGGGTGGGATCACACCAAGTATAATGAAGCAATAACCATAAAGGATTGGGAAAGTTTCACATATGGAACAAAAATATCCATTAAAAGTGATAAACAAGAACAAACTAAAAATAAAACCGAAAAAAGAAACCTATGATAACCGGAGCAGCTGCCTCAGGTCTAGCCACTTATTCGCCGGAGGAAGCGTCAAACCATCCTAAAACTTCACTCCCCCCCCCGGAGAGGTGAGTTGATCCTCCATCTCTGTCACCGATGGAAGTTGGAATATAGAGGCTGTGGAGGGTTTCGAAGAGACGAGATCGCGAGCTTCAGGTGTGGCCGGTGAGTAGAGAGGGGGGAGGTGGAGGTGGTGGGGGCGGCAGCCCTAGGTCCCCAGCCCCACCCCCAAGCAGAAGCAACGTGACGTTAAGCCTGCAATTGGATTGACCTTTGCCAACTTGCCAAGTTTTCTGAAGCCTTGAAGGACAGAAGGAGTGATCCATGATCGCATGACCACCATTTAATTTTAACCAACTTCAGAAAGCTAACTCCATCTAAAAATATATGTTTGACAATCTGATCAAACAATTCAAGGGGATTGGATACAAGGGCATTTCAACTATAATGGGATGCATTTCAACTATATTGGGATGGCTGCCTGGTGGTCTTGTTTTGACACCATATAATCCGTCAATTTCATGTTTTCTGTCCGCTTCGTGTTTTTGTTGTCAAATGTTATGTTGATTGCATATCAGTTGAAATAATTTCTTAACACATTTATCTATATAAAAAAAGAAGAAGATAGCAACATTATATCGAAGTTTATTTTTGGGAACAATTTTAGTTTTGGTAGAAATCATCTACTTGCCAAACTCTTAAGATTAAATTTTTATGCTCGGAATGAAATCCATTTCGTAAAAGTTATATAGCAGTATATTGTGCCCTAAGGTCTTTGAAGCTCTTACTTTTTAAGGAGACATGTGTATCGCAATCAAATTCAACTTGATATATACTAATTTCCAACCTTGTCCTGTGATTACCACACATTTCAAATTTAAGGAAATGAAAGACAATCCATCTGATCTATGTCTGAATCTACATGGCATTCCCAAAAGTATTATTCCTAAAAGAAAGTTCAATGGTACCAACCTGCTGGACTTCGTCCGTTAAGAAAACATGATTTCGCTTTGTCACTAATAATTATTTTCTCGTCTTTCCCCAAGCCTCTCCATTTGTTAACCACTCCACAAATATATAGTACATCTTATTTTGACAACTCGCACGAACGTCTTCATCAAAAGAAAATTTTGGGTACGGAGAGGGTATATACATGTGGTGCCGGGCACCTCATCCGAACCGTCCAAACATGTTTTGGACAGCCCAAATTTGTTGGGATAAATTTGCCCCCAAAATTTACAAAAATACCACCCACAAATCTGGGCTGTCCAAAATATGTTTGGACAGGTGGGATGGGGTGCCGGGCACCATGTGTAAATAGCCCTCTCCGTATCCAAAATTCTCTCTCATCCTTAAAAACAATCTGATACTCAGCAGTTGCAATGAAATTGGGAAACAAGGGAGTCACGAGAGGTGCTCAGGCTTCAAAAACCAAGTCAAACTGACAGCACAAACCAAGCAAATGTGTAAAACCCAGTTTGTAATCTGTTTCCCACATCGACTAAGCACAAAAACAAGGAGAGAGAAAATGACTATAAAAAAAGCAGCCCAAGTTAAGTATAGGCATACCTTTCTCGGCCTTTTGGCTAAGATCAAGTGTAGTATCTGTTCTTATCAGTTTAATATCTGATATGTGGGTCATCGGCTCACATGATATTAAATTAATTTTTTGAGGGGGAGGGCCCATCACAATAGCTTGCTACTGGGGTTTCTCGAGAGTCGCCTTGGCGTTGCACTATTGCCTTGGCCTGGCGCACCCCACCCAAATCTAGTTCCAAATTATTCTCAAACCAGTGAAATTGGCATATACTAATACTCCCTCCATCCCATAAAGTTTGTCCGGCACGGAGTCCAAGGACTCAAAAAAAATTAGTTTTTTGTCAAAAAAATATTAATTTTTTTCCACAAAATAATAGAACAAACATTGATCTAATAATTTGTGCAAAAAAAATAATTTTTTTCTTGACGAAAGCCTATTTTTTTTGAGTCCTTGGACTCCGTGCCGGACAAACTTTATAGGACGGAGGGAGTAACTTACAGACACAGAAATTATGCAATACCAAAAATAGATACCCAACAATTGAGCAACCCCATAAAAGTAGAGCCGTCTCTCCAAAGAGATGTCAAGTTTATCATTCAATTCTATTAATGAATTTTCCAGAGAATTGGTATAGTACCCCACCCAGGTGTCGTCCCGAAGCCGTTTAGCACCCCGCACATTTACATTGCCACATGATTAAATGTATGGGTGCAAGTAAATGAGTGGCAGGAGCACTGTAATTGCATACATTGAGTGTGTAATCCCATGCTATGACTGAATTTCCCAGACAGAAGTAGGAGTAGGACATGAAAAAGAGGAATAACACAAAAATACACGGAATATATATACAAGAAAAGAACTATTCACGATTTGCAGATAAAACAAAAACTATTCTAATTCTATAGCGGATAGGCTAAGAGGCACGCAAAGAAGCATACAGATTGCTATCATAGCATTTGACAGTTCCAACCAAAGCAAGGGCTTCTGTTAGTGCCATTAGAAGATACGTAGGATGGTCCTCAATTAGAGCAAATCCAATCTGGGAGTGCATTGAACGTAGTATTTGTCCAACTATCTGAAGTAAAAAATTTTAAAAAATGAATCAAACAGAAAATTTTCTGACATTGGTACGCAGTCGAGTTCTTTTATATCCCCGAAACTGAAATCCATTCACATCAAGGCTGTATTTGGTTCAAAGACAACATTGGTTTCTCAATCATTCCATTCCACTTGATAAATCCATCAAAGATCTTTGATCCAAACACAGCCTAATAGAGGTCATCAAAATGAGCATGAAGAGAAAAATAGTACGGACCTTCCTTGCATACCCACCGTATGCTACTCCACCAATTAAAGCATCCCGCGAACTAGATGAACTCAAGGATATTGTTTCTTCTTGTGAGTTCAGTAGCAATAAAATAAGGTCAATTGATACACCAGAAGGTACAACACACAAGAATGAGGTTAGAAGTTAAAAGTTTATACCAGAAGCGGTCGCTACTTGGAAGAGTCCCTCTCTTTTTAGCCCATCAACCGTGTGAGCATTAGTACCACCAGCCAATTGAAGAAAACCTACCATGTGAAAGAACATTTGAGTTTGGAACAAAACCAGTCTGATAATGAATTATTCTTGATAGTCACTCAGTATGCAAACCGTGAGGTCTATCCTTATCAGACGCCAAACGAACAGCAAAAGAAATTGCTTCCCTTGTGGCACCTCTCCCAATATCTCCACTCATAGGCCGACCATCCAGCTTTCGTAAATGAGTTGCATTCACAAGCACAATTTGTCAGAAAACTAAGATCGTTCACCATAATTTTACGTCACAAATTGACGAAGATATAGTAGGCTAAATATACCTGCCATAAATTGAAGCAGCGTAAATTGGGTTGCATAATCGAGTACAGCATGTTCATGGCTGCTATGGTTGAATTCCCGACATGAGGCAAGCTAATCTAAAAAGGTTGAAAATTAAGTATACATCCCCACCAATTTTCATACGACATCTAATTGGTTCGCATTTGATGACAATGGAATTATCTGGACTTACTGCTACAATCTTTACATATCCCATAGAATCTCCCAAACCAGTCCAAAGATCTTTGAAGGGCGCAGTTTGCCTGTGAACAAACATGGCTAAGTGGAGAATTTAGGTATGTCTACTAATTATACGAATTAACTATTTTAATAAGGTGGTATGAGGAGGTTTACTGAAATCACCAGGTTTTACGAAGCAATTCGTAGCAGTTATTAGATTTTCAGGTCATCTAGAAAAATTTACTACTTCGTGCTGTCAAAGTTCTATAGAAGGAAATGCTCGAATCTTAAATAAAAACTCCATTCTAGAGAGTACCACTTTGACATCAGCCTACCTTCCACTGGTATGTATCTCTATAGCATCAACATCATCTCTTCTAAGAAGCGCAGCTGTAGCGGAAACATCTCGTATATATGTTGTAGCTCCTAGATCGATTAAACCATGTTTCATCAAACAAAGAGAAATTACAGTGGCAGAGGATCATTTATGGAGTTTGAAGTGGAAAATACACACAGGATTGCACAAAATGCACTATCATTAAGGGAAAAAAATAGCTGATACAGAAGCCAACTTGAAAAAAAACTGAAGTCGAGCAAATGAAATACCTACTTATTTTGTCATATGGACATACTGGTAGGCAGCGACCGCAGCCATAGCAACGTTCAGTTATTACTCCACCCTGATACAAAAGTTGGAATGCGACTATTAAAGCACATAGGAGATATATTTGGAAGCTGAGTACTTCAATTCTTTGTGAAGGTAGTACCTGAAGTGTACCAGCTGTGCCTTCCAGTGATATTGCATTTGCAGGACAAACAATCTCACATGGTCTAGAACAATCCAGAGGGCAATCATTCGGATCAAATTCTGATACGATGGTACCAAGGTGGTTCAGAATCAAAAGGTAGCCAGTCACAAAACCATGTGAAGATGACCATAATGCATTGGTAGAGAGCTCAACGTATATATTCAAGTTACACCACCTCTAACATCATAAGCTTTTGGATTTGCATGATGTGCTTAGCATATCCAGGTAAAAGATCTAGTGTACGACCCTCACCATCCCTCGTTGATTAATAATTATGCTACTTGCACTTGTTTGGCTTGTCTACGATGGTGCCCCAACCACACGGTACTAGCTTTTTTTGAAATGAATGGTCAGAAACCCTAGGACAAGTAGATGCCACAAGGGAACTGTACCCTTCTCCTACAATTCCATAAAAGGAAAAGCCATTTGTTAAATTGATAAGACGAATGCTGGGAGTTTTGCTGATGAGATCATTGTCATTTTCCATCATAAATGTCTGAATAGCTCCAATCTTTCGTGTTATGTTGAAAAATGGCACAAACATGCATGCAATCCACATACTATTATCCACGCATTCCACAAGCATAGCGATTGATGAGCTATTACCATATTGATCATTTTATGGATCCAAGGGAACATTAATAATCATGTAATTATACCTGCTTTACGGAAGTGAAGATCTTCATCATCATTAACACTGATCATAACCCAGGGCCTCCGAAGGGGTACAATCTCTCTAGCTGCTTCAATCCCTTCATTCACAGCACCCACCACCGATGCATCGGCCGCACAATCAATGCAATCAACTGCAAACAACCAACACAAATCAATTGAATTTTGAGATACCCTAATAAACACCTGATTCCGAAGACTGCTAGTTTCTACACAGTTTTACCTCCAGCCAAAGTGTAAACCAGTGAAAGGTTCCTGATATCAACGGCATCCTAGAGAAAGAGAGGAATAAGGGTTAGGATTTCCACACATTCTATCCATGATAGTGGAAGCAAACAAGAAAAATGAGGGGTTTTGGTAATTACCTCGAAGCTGGCACCACATATGAGCTTAACCCAGTTGCCTCTTTTGAGGGATACGGGTGGTGAGGTCGCGATAGTAGGAATCCCAACTGTTTTTACTAGGTCTTTCACTTTCTGAAGGCATTTGTTGTTTCTGCTACTGATTTTGAGTTGAACTGGAAGATTAACAGAGGAATTATATAAATATAACTATACGAGAATATATTCGTTCTTATGCAGAAAGAAATAGGTAGAAGAAGAAGCCACCTAGAAGTTGCTGCTGTGGGGTAAGTGAAGCAGAGCAAGAGAAGCTTAGAGCCATCCCCACGGCAATCGGGAATAGGAAGTGATGTTATCAGTAAAAGGGGAAGTTTATAAACACTCCGGGGTCCCACCATTTATCTAACTGAGGAACCCAGAGAAAATTCTTCCCTCTCACGCTCAAAGCTATTTCCCCCGCGCGCGCCCATTCTCTTCTTGGGTACTGTCGATATTGGCTACCCTTCAGGGAATTTTTCTTCTCTTCTCTTCTCTTCTCTGTCGGCATCTCCCGTCGTCACCTTTTTTTTTTTTAAATCCGAATTTGAGTCCAAAGTTATCTAAAATGGGTGAATTGCCCTAAAATGGGATTTAGAGTAAATTATTGCCGTTTCATGAGACACATATTAGAATTACTCCCTACATGAAACGGAAAAAAGTAATTGCATATACATGGCACCACAAATCTCGTTGACCAAAATACCCTTCTCCAAAATTATTCTCCAAAAACCACCCCTCAATTAACCTCCCTCACCACAGGATATTGCACCGTGTCTATAATATAGTTGCATCGCTTTTTCAAACCCTTGCACCATTTCAAAAACTCTTTGCATCCATTTTAGAAGAATTTGCCTTGAAGGGTATGGCCAAAATAATTTTTTTTGGATAGACGTTGTCAATATTG
>JAXBDA010003311.1:0-35522 GCA_036023075.1 Gaultheria prostrata | reverse complement strand
GAGATATATGCACATATACCTCGTACAGATCAAGGCCTATCCACTCACCAGGGGACTCACGGTGAGTGAACTCTATATTTGGACTTGCCTTTCTATAAAATCCGGACCTCATGGTTCTGGATCAAATTTCAATGATCCGAACTGTTAGATGTGTTTAGAACGTGTTTTTAAGGTCCAACGCTAGGATTTGTATAAAAAAAACACTCGGAAGGGGTTGTCGGAGCAGTTTTTGCTAAAGCGTTTTTAGCAAAAATTGCACCGATCAACCCCTTCCGGGTGTTTTTTTTAACAAATCCTCGCGGTGGACCTTAAAAACACGTTTTAAACACATCTAACGGTTCGGATCATCGAGATTTGGTCCGGAAAGTGATGAAAACACAGTGGTAGACAGGTTAACGGCCATCCAACTCCACATCAGCGATTTCCGTTACCCATTTGACAGAAGTAGACAGTGGGGGGTAAATTGATTAACGGAGTGAAAGTTTGGAGGGTAATTTGAAGTTTCGTTAAGTTCAGGGGGTTTTGAGACATTGAGTGCAAAGTTCAGGGGTTTTTTTGAAATTTTCCCTAATAATAATTCTCAAAAGTAATATTTATAAGAGTAAAAAAAATGTTAAATCACCCCTTCAAATACTTATGCCCACAAGACCCACAAGGTACTTAGAGAAAAAGAATCCCGTCTATCCCCTTAAATTTTAAACATGTGTCGACTATTCAGACTATCTTATTAATACTCGATGCTAGAAGAGGATCAATGTTGGCCTCAAGAGTAATGATAGCGTTTCCATTGGCATTGAGGCTAGCAACATCATGTTGGTTGTTGTTCCTTGTATTCACCATAAAAACATTAACATCTACGTTAGGAGGGGGGTTTTCTCTATTGTTCTTGTTTTGAAATTATGCTCCTTTAAAACTAAAATATTTGCACAAGTTTAATAAACTACAAATTTTAAAGATGATAAGTGATGTGCATCAAGGTCAGAAGTTCCCACAGTTTGGAAAGATACTTCTATCTACTGCTAAGAAATCCACAGAGGCTACACGATGACATAGAGGTTAATTAAAGAAATACAAATACGATTAATACTAGATATTAGCCACAGAGGCATATAACCAAGTGCTACTAGCAGTTGTCTCGCAATTCTCTCCCCATTTGTACTTCTGTGGACGGTGCCACTTTTTGGTTGGTGAAAAGGGGCAATTTTGGAAAGGAAATTTAGAGTCGTCACCCGGGTTTAATTTTTTGGAAAATGTTTGGTACCCGAGAAATTGTTTTGAAAATAATGACTCTCGTGCCGTTGGAAAAAGGGTTTTTGGTTCGCGAAAAATAGAGATTTTTTTATTCGGGAGCCAGGTTACGAACGAGGAAGGTTTTATTTGAAAAAGCACTCCGCTCGCCTGAGAAATACTCGGTCTTTACTAAATATTTGTGGGATTTTCGGGAAAACTTTTTATTGCAAAACTTTTAATCACATAAATAAACGAGCAAATAATAACAGGAAATTAAATAAGAAAAGGAAATAAGAACCAGAGAACAGAGCATGAGTTTTGGATTTTAACCGATTGTACCGCGCGGGTATAGTTAGGTATGCCGCACGGTGAAGATTTTGTGCCGCACGACACAATTGGTTACTGAAGTATTCAAAAATTTTGGTGTTTGACAGAAGACTAGGAATGGAAATGACTTTCAAAATAAAGGTTTTCTTGACTGGAAATTATCATTCTAGAGAAATAGTGATACAAATAATGTACCTCTCCACAAGGATGGCATCTTACGACAATGGACAATGTCGTTCAATACGCACCCGAGAGATTCGTGTTTTGCTGAAAAATATCCTTCTAAGTTCGAGGAAGAGTATCAAAACTCCCCTCAAACCCAGAAGAACCCCTCAAAGGATCAAGCCTTGGGCCAGAAAACATATTTTATACCTCTAGACCAACTTGCTTCGAAATGAACTCTTCAGACCGTAAAACTTGGGAAGCTACGGACTTGGTTTTGGATTTTCGAGTGAAGATTTTGTACGGAGTGATGGGTTACTGGGATGGGTTTGTAGTATCAGTGGTAGATTTAAGATTCAACAGAGCTCACAATGGGATTTTTCTGGAAATTTTTCTCGCCCCCTTCACCATGGCCAGACCACAGCTATTTATAGACGCGAGGTAATGACCGGTTTGCACTCCACCATGATTCCGCACGCAAGAATTGCGAGCTATGGTGATAGCCTTTCGAGCTTTCAAGAAACGATGATGAGATTCTGGTTGCAGAAGGCTGAACAGAAGAGCTATCACACGCTCCAGGTTTCGTGGCTTGAGGAAGGTGTGCCGTGCGGCGGAGTAGGGAGTACCGTGCGGTGGAAACGGTAAAAGTTATTTATTTATTTATTTTTATTTTTTACACCGTGCGGTTTGGAAGGGTTCACTGTGCGGTTGAGTTGGTTGGTTTTTGGCTCTATTGACCTGTTTTGATCCGAAGGGTTGTTCCGAGGCTTTTTTCTGGGCATTCCTTTCATCATTGGGGATTTCATACGGGCGTGAGGACCAAAAATTGGGGTGTCTACAACTCCCCCCACTAATCGAAGAAGTCCGGGTAGTTCAACCTCATCATGTCTTCTGGTTCGAGGGTGTCCTCTTGTTTTCCATAGCACTTCCAAGTGACTCACACATTGGTCCTTCTTCTTTATCTTCCTCAGGGTAATTCTGCACATTCATAGGTTTCTCTGTGTAGGTTCGATGATCCTCAAAATCAAGGTTTAGCGATATGATCCTTGACAAATCTTCGGGGCGGTGCCTGGACACTTGCGTGTGGAAGAAGTACTCGGAGTAATGTCGTTCAAAACCCCGCGGTGCCTGGACACTTGCGTGTGGAAGAAGTCGGAGTAATTTCCCTATTTCGACGGATGAGATTTTTGCTTTGGACGCCATACGATCACAAGTGGAAGTTTATAAAAATAAATTGGTATTGGTGAACTTTTGTAGCCTTTGTAATGTATCTCAAATAAATTTGTATTTTTATTTCAAAGTTGAATAAAATGTTCTTTTTTTATTAGATAAAATATATTAGTCCATTTGTTCAATTTATCTATTTGTTCAATTCTTATGCGTGGTGCTAGAATTCAATATCAAAAATTAATAAAAAGATTAATTAAATTACAATGCATTAAAATTTTTATAGGTGTTATATTCCAAATTCTAAAAACTAATATACAAAATTACAAAAAAAAACCGAAGATATTATGAAAATATAATTTACGTAATTCATATACGAGATTATTGATGTTTAATTTCAAAATTAATATATAAAAAATTTAAAATATAACTGTAACACCTCGACTTTCAATTCCGCTTATAATTTATGTTTATGTGTTTGATTTAGTGCATGTTTACCTCAATTGAGCGTGGTACTCGAGTTAATTGGCATTATTTGAAAAGTATGCGAAACAGAATGTTTTCATTGGTCGGAGCACCGTAGTCTCATGAGAAGTCTAGCACAGGATTATTTTTCCTTTGGAAGCTAATAAACTTCCACGTTCCTTTTATCTGATTAGTCATACACACATACCTTGCATACACACATAAACAGAGCGGTGGGTTTGGTTTGAGCTATCGAGAGAGAGAGAGAGAGAGAGAGAGAAGAAGAAGAAGAGAAGAAGAAAGGGAAGGAGAAAATTAGGGGAAAACCTAATTTAAGAGACCGGAACGGGCACGTCCGAGTTGCCGAGACCATAGCTGTGTCTTTCTTTTTGAAGACCGAGTTTTGCAGGTGTAGAGTCGGTGTCCACTACAGATTTTGATATCCAGTTGTACCTCGCTTGAGTGACACGGGTCGGGACATGGTTTTGGGTTGATAATAGTAGTTTTTGTTTGGCCATGAGAGTGTATTCTAAGGCTTTGTAGTTGAACTGTATAATCTTGTTTTGTTGATATCTGGTTTCGTTGTCCATTGTAGAGCGATTTAGAGATATACATGTGTATAATGAACTGTTTATCTTCGGTTGTTGGTTGTTTGAGTTGTGGGTTGGTCTTGTTGGGCCGGGTGCCACGCGTCGTGCCGGGATGGGCCAATTGGCGCTATTCTGGGACGGGGCGTGACAATAACTTTATAGGTTCATTTTTGTAAATTATATAAATAAAATTAATTTTTCAATTTACATAATTTCTTTAATGCATAATGTGATATTGGTATGCACAAGGACAATTTTGTCTTTTGACAGCTTTTTACATCATCCATCAAACCTTATCCCCCATTTCAATTATGAAACAAACTAAGTAATGTTTAAACCCTCTTCTTACAAAATAATCAAAACCAAGTAATAATTTATCCATCCTTCATAAACTGTCACATTAATGTGGGCTTACCCTCTATAACTAATACCCCTATTCTTTTATCTTCCTTCATTATTTTATCTACCCAAAACTAATCCGGCATCCAATTGATCGAGCCCCTTGGAGTGTGAAAAGAAAAACCGTGCGTATATAGACATTGCCCATGCTATGGTCAACCGCATTTGGGGACCCGTATCCGTAGTGATCTCATTTGTGCGCTCTCTATAATATGTATTTGGGGTTGAAACGGTTCAATTTGTCAAAAAATTTGTGTAGATCATTTATGTAAAAAATTAAATTAATTGGATATTGGTAGTTATATGGTCGGATATCATTTTATTTTACGAAAATGGATGACCAATATTATTTAGAGAATAAACTGTAAGAGCATCTCCAGTCTTTCCCCATTTTACAACCCAAATTCAAAATTTGGGCAAAAACTACAAAAACTCATCTCCAATAGCGGTGCTTACGGTCCGGATTGGCATGAATCCAATCCTCATCCGCGAGTCATGATTTTTTGAAAATAAAATCCGTGTCCGCTCCGCGAGTCACGGATCTGTTCCGGATTTGTCCACGGATTTTCAACTTATTCTAAAAAATTTTATCAACTCATTCAAATACCCAAACTCAACATTGAAAGAAACACTCCAGTAGTATTGTTAGTAGACGAGAATATATAGTCAAGAAAAATAGAGAAAGAGTAATCGCTGGAAAGAAATAATAAAAGCTTATTAAACATTCCAAAATATTAATTGAACAAATTTAAACCTGAACATTATGGAATCAAAATAGATAGCCAAAAAATAAAATCCAAAATTCATTTTGGAATTCCAAACACAGTAGACTATAAATTTGAGCTTGAGCATTGTAAAGTGTAACGAGTATATATAGTAGAACTGTAGAAGACTTCTATATAACAATTTACCCCTAGATTTGATAAGAAATAACAGTATAATTCTTCATATCAAAATATCAAATTGATAATATTTATAAAAGTGGTAAAATTATTTATCTATACATATATATTTATTTTTTTAAAAATTATATATAATAAAAATCTCACGGTCCGGAGCGGTTAATCCACGGTTTCAAAATCAAAATCCGTGTCCGGATCGCGAGTCATGGTTTTTTATTTTTTGAATCCGTGTCCGGACCATTAATTCACGGTTAAAATCCAAAACGTGTGGATCGGTTCGGTCCGGACCGGATTCACGGTTCACCGGTTTTTTTGAACAACCCTAATCTCCAATGGGTGACCCAAATCCCTCTCCATTTTGGGTTTTACCCATATCTTTGCCCAAATTGGGGAGAGCTCAACCCCAGACCCAAATCCTCAACGGCTCTTTTAAGAGAGAGAGAGAGAGAGATGCAACCAGACCTGGAAGTTGTCGGAGCTGGAAGAGCTTCGCCGGAACTGCAACATTCAGCTGTTGCTCTTGTTTACCATCGACATTCTCTGTAGGTATGGTTCGGATTGGGACTGAACGGCGTTGGATTGAGGGGGGATGGCATTTTTGGGAGGGGGGGGGGGGATGGCCGTTGGGGGGTTCTTGATGGCCGTCGAACTGGTGTGGTGGAGGTCGTTCTAGGGTTTCAGTCGTTCTGAAGAGAGAGAGATTCACTCAAATTTACATGAATGCCACCAGGTCTTTGTATTTGAATACAAAAATGGATTTTCCCTTTGGAGATGCTCCTACCCAAATTGGGGATTTGCTCAAATTTTGACTCAAATTGGGTAAAAAAAAATTGGGTTAAGATTAGAGATGCTCTAAGACAAATTTATCTTAATTGTGTCTGCTAATCTTCGATGATCATAATTTTTTGCATATATAACGTGCTCAATATTCTTGCAAAAATGTACGATTTAAATCCTATATGAAAATTTTATAGAGTCCACAGTTAAAATCACTGGTATAGTGACTCGTGTCACTGTGGACCCTACTCCGTGGTCAACCACCACCCCAATCCATTCTGTTCTCTCTCTCTCTCTCTCCACAGAAGTTATTAAGACAGGACAAAAAACCTCACACAGAAAGAAGCAAATCAAAATCGAAGCTTTAGCCTAAAAATTCCAAACCTCAAAAAGCTTTTGAATTTTGCATTAGCACCAGCTGTTCATCCCAGATCTGAGTAACCAATCATGTCTTCAAATTTCAGCGGCGACGAAACGGCACCGTTCTTCGGCTTCCTCGGAGCCGCTGCAGCCCTCGTTTTCTCCTGTATGTATTCTCACACCTCCCTCTTCGATCTCCTACAATGAATTCAATTATCTATTTAGATTCCGTTTTGTATCACTTCATCATCTTCATGTGTTTCTATGCCTGTACCAATCAACACAAATACGTATGGGAAATACGACATATTTCCCATTTGTTTCCATGGAAATTGGTCTCTTTTCTAGGGTACGTATTTTCAGGGAAAACAGAGGGATATAATGGTAATCACAGATATATTTTCCCGAGTTTAAGTTTATAACCCTTGTTTCTATTGGTCGAAAGGGTGTGTTGGTCGAAAGGGTGTGGATCCATAAAAAAGTAAATCTTCACCAAAGTGTATTGCAGAGGTGGGACTCCCACTATTTCATCCAATAATGGTGAGGGTATTGTTCATCCTCTTTTAACAGAGTGAACAAAATCGCACTCATCTTCACCAAAGTGTGTTGCAGAGGTGGGACTCCCACTATTTCATCCAATAATGGTGAGGGTATTGTTCATCCTCTTTTAACGAGAGTGAACAAAATCGCACTCTATTCTCCCACGGGGAGCACATGTAGGGCCTTTCTTATTTGGTTTCCAGAGGAATGTATGAACTAGTTGTTGAGAAATCGGTCAAACCAGGGGTGGAGCCAGGAGTTGGTGGCAGTGGTAATTATCTACGACATCTATAATTCCTTTTTGTACTAGATAATTGGAAAAAAAAAAAAGTACACTGAAATGCTAAACAAAAAGCAGTTAAGTAGACACACCAAAGTGCTAAACAAAAGGAGTTGCGTAGTCAACTTTGATTGTGAATGCCAAACCCAATGAGAGTTTTTCCAAGCTTTAAAAATCTACTATTCCAAGGATAAAGAACAAAATAAAAATTTAACAAAAGAGTAGTGTTGTGGAAGCTGTATTGTGTCGATTACTGATTTAAACATTCTTCCAGACCTTTGGACCAGTGGTAATGGGATGACCATATGAAGTCCCTTCACTTCTGAATGGGACGATACAGAGTTTAATACAACTATTTCTTGCTCGTCTTCTTTTTCTTGTCCATAGTCTTCGTATTCTATTAATTCTTGGTTGGACTAGAGATTGAATTCCATTCCAATCTTTGAAGACTTCTCAATGGCAAGATACAGAGTTTAATATAACTATTTCATGCTCTTCTTTTTCTGGGCTATAGTCTTCATATTATATTAATTCTTGGTTGGACTAGATACAGGAAAACCCAGTATTGCTGGGTTCAAATTTACTGAGAGAGAGAATGAAAGGAGACAAACTATTGTGAATTGTAAAGTGCAAGAGTTGTAACAATATTTGCTAACTCTCAGGGGCAAGAAAACATAATATGCATGGGGCGCATCTGTAAATTTACCAGAAAACTATACCTATGCAATGAGAAATTGGCGCCTCAGTGGGGTCAAGTGACCCCACTCCCTTATGTCTCTGCCCTTGGGTCAAACCAACAAACACATGATGAGTGAAGAATAATCAAGAACAGAAACAAATATCACTAGATTTTTACATGGTTCCTCAACTGTGTAATTGTAATTGAGTACATCCACGGCTCACACCGGTTTCCACTACGTATCGAATCTTGTTTATAATAGGTACAAGCAACTATAGAACCCTCCAATCACAAAACGTGAAACTTTGATGTGCCAACAAGATTGTTCCAGCAAGGAACATGTAAAACAGGGGATTTTCTGTGTTTCGATCTGTTAGTATTACCTGCTCCAATTAAGTTTTTGGCTCTGTGTTGTAATTAGGCTAAGCAGATAAATCAAGGAAATGGGCTTAGGGCGTGTGTTCAATGTTTTGAGCAAAGCTGGTAAGGTACTCAAGGGTGGGCGAACAATCACTCAAATAGACTTAGGAATGAGGCATATGTAGCATGTCGATAGTACTCTAGTACATGTGGCGAAACAAGTTCAGGGTATTCAATTGAATACATATGCTGTGCATGGCGCCGCCCCTCGTTCTGAATGGTTGTAATGGCCTCATCACAGGCATGGGAGCTGCTTATGGAACTGCAAAGAGTGGAGTTGGTGTTGCCTCAATGGGAGTTATGAGACCAGAGCTTGTCATGAAATCAATTGTTCCAGTGGTTATGGCTGGAGTTTTGGGGATTTACGGATTGATTATAGCGGTTATTATTAGCACAGGGATAAACCCAAAGGCGAAATCTTATTACTTGTTTGATGGGTATGCGCATTTGTCCTCGGGTCTTGCTTGTGGGCTGGCTGGTCTCTCTGCTGGAATGGCCATAGGAATCGTTGGTGATGCGGGAGTCAGGTAATCTCTTTACGAATGCATCTGTAATTTTGGCGGTTTTGAATGTAGATGACCATTAGTTTTCTTGTATTGTGCTACTGTATAATCTATATTGTTGGCTTCCATCAACTAAGATCTCAAGGATTACTATTGCTTTTTTCCTGAATAATCCCCTTTTAGTTATCTTTCATCGTTTGTGCTCTGATAGCATGTGCTTGTTTCTCAACATTGCTAGAGTAGGATATCGTCACAGTGTGCCTATGGAACTTTTTCACAGAGCATTTACACTTCACACTTTAGTATTTGAGTTTAAGTCCTGTGATACGCGTATCCGCCATTTTTGGCGAAGTACCTGTGTTGACACGACACGACATGTACACGCGGAATATGTACCCGGTGCGGCAGTTGAAAATCGGACTCATTGGGTCAGATCTCAAAACCAGAGACGACGACGACGAAGCACATGCACAGGAAGAAGTTCTACGCTTCCAAACAACCAATCAGCAACAAGAAGAGTGTGAGACATTTCCACACGTAGGGTGTTTTTATTGGGCTTAGGGTTATTGGGCCTTTTGGTCTTATTGGAAGTTTGTGCTATTACATAGAAGAAATGATGAGTGTGGTATTTGGGCTTCTCTATTAAGTTGGGGTATGTAATTGGGCCTAATATATTATGTGGAATTTATCTATTCATTTTGTGTTATAAAAATGGGCTTATTTATTGTTTTTTGGGCTTTGATAGGACTTTTATATTTTTTCTAATTTTTCATTTTCAATATGTTTATATATAATTCCCTTCATAAAAAAAATAAAGCATGTATATTTTGTACTCTATTTTTTTTTTGGCACATGAAAATCAAGGATTTCTTTAATACATATAGATACATTAAAATATTTTAAAAATTGGGCGGCGTATCCCGTATCCGTATCCAAATTCGGAGACATATCCAAGAATTCTCTAATTTTCAGGCTTGATGTGTCTGACCATTGGATATACACGCGTATCCGATTCACGTTCCCGTGTCTATGTAACATAGTTTAAGTCCAATGTCACGCATCTTTGGCTAAAACCTTTGCTTCGTAAATGCTAGTTTATATTCCTTACGGCTTGAATTAGGGTGATGAATAGGAGCCATGAAAAGAGGTAAGAAATCTCGTTTTCATGGATTCAAGAACTAAAGGGCTTCATCTTCACAAAAGGTTAAGCTTGAAGTCCAGACCAGAAAAGCATGATCTCAGATTCTTAAAACTCAACCTTAGCAATATTGGTATTTCCTGCTGGACTACTACCCACTATTACTAGGATTAGGAATTCAAGTATTTGAATACTTAGACCACTCAACATCCAATATAGATTGCTAACGCCCCGTTTGGATGCCGGAGATGATTTTGGGTGGATTTGTAATGAGGTGTTTGGATTGTTTTTTCAGAAGGGGGATTTGGAAGGTGGATATGATGGGATAAGTTGTAAAAAGACTTAATTGCCCCAGTTTGTTATTTTAATGGATAAATTGCTTTGATTTGATTAATATAATTAATACATAATTATTGAAATAAATACACAATAAATACATTAAAATATTTAGAATACATTACAAGTGAAAAAAATATTTCCAAAAAAAAATAATTAATTAATTAAGAAATGAAAATTAGGGTTTGATTTGCCACTGGTCATTTAAAAAGAAAGTATATCACATATTAAAAAAACAATATGTGAATTTTTTAGGTAGTACTGTGAAGTTTTTTTTTTTAATTTTCTGCCGTTGTAATTGAAAAATAGAAAATTAAAAAAGAGGCCATTTGGAAGTAAAGAGCCGTTGATAATATGCCATTGGCCCATTGGGGAACAAGTATTGTGTACTCCTATGAGATTAGCACACAGGATCATTGTTTCCACTTCTAGATATTTCTCGTCTCATCTCCATCTTCTGTTCCAAAGAGAGAGAAAATCAAACCCACCCACAGATCTCGAAAGAGCTGTGTCTTCTTCAACAACAGAGGCGACGACCACTCCTCCAGATCCGGCGGTGACTCTGCAACTCCTCCAGTGTGGCTTTCAAGTACTTTCTCTCTCTCTCTCTCTCTCTCTCTCTGTTCATGTGCGTGATTTGTGAGTGTGATTAACGGACAAGAAGAAGAAGAAGAAGGTGGATTTGGAGGGGTAATATGGTACCAAAATCCCACAATCCCCCCTGATTTGCTAACGACAGGGGGGAGGCCGTCGTTAGCTAACGAGGGTCAAGCCGGAGAACCAGTCCCAACAGTGCCACAAATCTGAGTGAGAAAATTGCATCCAAACACCGGACTAGCGTGGGCCCAGGATTACATATCCGGGCGGCTCTCAAATTCGGGTGGCTAACGCGGCATCCAAACAGGGTGTAAGTGTCATAGGCCATCATCTAGCACATTCCGACTAAAATTGTATTTGTCAAAATATCGTTGCTTCCTTAGACGTAATAGTAACCATGTAGATGTGGAAAGAGAATATTAATTGACTTATAGCCCAAAATTGAAACCCCAAAAAAGTCTCATCTTTGACTGCACAACCTCCCTTTTAGGCCCACTGCACACACTTCCCTTTGTGCTGTTGTTCTCCTATGCATTCTCTTCCACAATGGAGTTTCTAAATTATCCTGTTAGATTTGTTGTAGTAGGAACTAAATGACGAATCTTGACAATGGCTAATTTTGTGTCAGCAAATTTCGGCCAAGAGATGTATGCTATGTAAAAAGCAAGCACGATATTGGCTGGCTGCTTGCTCATACATGTCATGTCTCTTATTGCCTTACCTGTCATGTCAGCCGGTTTGGAATTTTAAAAGCCTGGTTGCATATTCATTCATCAGGTAGAGTTTGGTGGAGTGGTAACTGGTAACGATTATAGGGTTTAGCTCCTTGGAGTTGGGACATCAAACTTCATTACATGTCAAAGCATCTCACCAACGAGATGTTTGTAAGTTGTCAGTTTCTTTGAGAGGATTTCCTGGGGTATGCCATCTTCAAGGTCAGAAGGTGCAATAGGATGAAGCTACGCTTCCATCACTTGCGGGGAGATCCAAAACGCAACATAATTCATGGTTGGTAATAGATTAGGATACAGAAAATTCTTTGTAAATGGGTGTTGCACGTATAAGTGTAATGGGAGGCAGTCGCTCAGTTGCTTAGTGACTGCAAGTTGGGTTGGGATTTGTGGGGTTTAGCGCTGGATTTATTTGGGATAAATTGGGTTTGTCATAGAGATGTCGTGGGAGTCATGTTAACTTGGTGGAGATATTGCTATGAGGGTAGATAGAAGAAACAGGAGTTTTACTGCTAACTCCTTCGTGCTTCATGGGACTTTTGTGTAGACGGAGAGAAACACAAGGAACTTACAGGGAGCAATAGAGGGGCTTTTTTGTAGGCTCAAAACTTGTTCTCTGGCGTTTTGTACAGTTAGGTTTCATGGAGAGTTATGCTCGACCCATGTTATGTTACTGTTACTGTTCTTGTACATTATTTTCCTATGAAGGAATCTAGTGGCCGTTATGTCGTTTGGGTGTATAGGCCTAGTTCTTTTGATACTACAACGTATCATGTTTTAACCTTTGCACTTCCCGATTTGCTTGGCTTTTAATTCGATATGCTCTATGTTTGCGAAAGAAATGGAATGGATTGAGGATTTCTAGGCGTGGTTTAAAAAAAAAGTGGTGGTATGTCGTTTTGAATGTCTGATTCACTCTTTTTGTTAGTTCAGTGGACTTGATGGTAAGAATGGAAGATAAAGATACTTGGTTTTAAAAAGCTTTGGAAGTTGAAACACGTATATGATTCGTTTTGTTGGTGTGATCAAAAGAATAAAAAGAAAGAAAGAGAGTTTTCAAACTTGCTCTCATCTTCCTGTTTCTTGTTTCTCTTGTCTTCTTGTTTTTAACGTCAGTTATTTCATATTTGACATGTTCATAAGCTCAACTTTTCTGTTAAATTCACCAAGAAGTTGAGCATATGTGACACAGTAGCATTGTAGGAAGACATACTGAATGAGGTGAGGAAGACAGAACTTGAAAAAATAGGTTCATCCTTGTCATTTAACCTAGAAGCGGATTTATTCATTGTTACTTAGTATCCAACTTAGGAAGCATACACTTGACAGGCTAGTAAGACTGGAGACGTCATGCTGCAAAGATGGTTCCCCAGACACAAGAAGGTCTAATTGACCTAATGCAATATTAATCAAGAAACAGCCAATCTGCTCAGCTGCCCCTAAAATTTTATGCATAAGAAAGTGCAAACAAATTTGTACTGATGATCTGTTAAATCAACGAAAAATAGAGTTATTTACCATGATCTTGAGCTGGAACTTTATTACAGGATGTCAAACTAAATAAACATTAATTGATTGAACCCTAACCTATTTAACAAACATGTGATTGATTTTAAAACAATCGACTAAACAAGCGACGTTAAAATAAATAAATGAGAATTTGATAAGCTAGAGAAGTAGGCAGATATTACAGGTTGTGAAAAGTAACTTGGCTTTTGGAATCCACACCCACAAATATTTACATTTATCTTGTGCAATGAAATATGAAAAGGTTTGTGCACTTTTCTTTTGCTATTTAACTTCTCCATCCATGAACTGCTGTGATCATTCTTAATTTTCCGGCCGCAGGTGCTACGCTTCTGATGTCTGTTCTTTCTGATGGTTCTGTGCAGCTCTGTTTTTGTGCCCCCTTTCTAATAAAACCTAATGTTTTATATATGCATGTTGCACAAAGTTCCTCAATCTAGAAGGGAAGGTTTCTTTTCCTAATCGAACTCCTCCCTTTTCCCAGTAGGTACAAAGCTATGTGAATATTCCTATCTTTGTTTCCTATTTGGAGGTGGCAATTTTTAACCCGACTATTGAACCCACCCCGTCCACCCACTTATAACCCACCCAAATCTGGCCATATTGTATTATGGGTCATAAATTGGTAGAACTGCATTAACCAATATATACCTGGTTTTAAATGGGTTCAAAATAAAAACGTACAATCGAATATACGATGGAGATGAAGACATCCTCCTCGACGACGATGTCGCTACTTCGACCTACTTCGATCATTCCTCCAAATCGGATTACAAGTCAAAGAACAACAACGGTTTGTCGGTGGTGGGGCCCTAAAACAGATGAGTGAGTAGCAGCCCGTCAAATACGAGAAAAAGCCTCACTAACAGTAGGAACTTCCTTGCCAGAAAGAATCTGAGAACTTAGAGGAGCAAGTTCTGAATTTAATCCAGACAAAAACTTTGAAACCCGCAAGTCATCTCTGTATTTCTGCTGAACCTTCAAGTCTGTGGATAACGGTTGATAAATATTTAACTCATCCCACATCCCTTTTAATGTAGAGAAGTAGTCATCGAGCGCTTGATCTCCTTGTTGGAGAGAGAAAATCTGCTAATAAATTTGATATATACGAGAAGTATTCTGATCTGATGAATATAATTCTTTAAGAGTGTCCCAAACTTCTTTGGACGTATCAAGGTATGCAACATTGTTGAAAATATCAGGTTCAAGACTATTCCAAAGTAAGGTCATGATTAACGAATCATGTTGGATCCAAGCAGGATCGGTAGATGAATCATCGGTGATATATGAACTCTCGCCACTTGCGCGCAGAGAAACAATTACTGTGCGTGACCATGGCAGGTAATTGGATCCATTTAATTTAATTGTTGTGAGGGAACGACGCGAAAAAGGATCCCTGACACTTTCTTTGGTTTCAGAGGTTTCGGGTGTCTCATTTTTCTTAGTCTTATCATCCAAGATGAATTCAGAAATATAAAACAACTAAAATATGTCACTGGATCAGAGAAAACAGACCAGTACCAGTTGTTCACAGCAAAGGGTTAAAAGAATACCAGATCTGAGAGTTACCCAGTAGGTTTCGAGCCTTGCTGACGTGGTTGATCGACGGTGTTGCGGTTGAACACGAGAAAGTCGATCAAGAAGAGAAAATGAGATTGACTGATCGATTGGGTGTTGCTGCCGTGTTTTAGAACAAGGTATTTGACTGATCCAGTTGATTTGAGAAAGAGAGAGAGACGAAGAACAAAGAAAAAGAAAATAACGAGAGAGAGAGAGAGAGAAAATCAGGTTCCTAGAACCTGCTCTGATACCATGTCGAAAGATTCGAACGATGTGATTTAATCTTCTCACAATGAGGAAATATATAGACTGAGTACAAGATAAAATAAGAAATTGCCTAATTGATTCTACCTAACTTGCCTAATTGATTCTACTTGCCTAACTTTGACTAACTTGCCTAATTACAAAACATATACTACCATTATTTCCAACACTCCCCCTCAAGCTAGAGCGTATACATCGTATACTCCAACTTGCCTAGATGGAGTAGAAACGCTTCAGGATTGTTCTAAACCCTAACTGATGTATTTCCCAAAATTGGATCTGCTCTGCAGCTTGCTTGTTGATACTCTCTCTCTGTGTGTGTGTTGTGTGTGGAGGCTTTCTTGAGTGGAGTTGAACATTTTGGACTTGTGGGAGGACTAATTTATGTTTCCCATTCATCACTATTTTTCCGGTGTTTGCAGGGCTAATGCTCAGCAGCCAAAGCTATTTGTTGGTATGATACTCATTCTCATTTTTGCTGAAGCCCTTGCTCTCTATGGTCTCATTGTTGGGATCATTCTTTCATCCCGAGCAGGCCAATCTCGCGCAGATTGAAAAGGCCATGGAGGCTTTGATATTCTCGACTCTTCAAATTGTAAGCTTGTCATTGGCTGTTATGCTGAGCCTTCATTATTCTACAATTTATCGGATTTCTATTCTCTGAGTATCTGGATTCTTGAATTTGTGATGGATATTCTGCTGATGTTTATGATTCTTTTAAGAATGCTTCAATGAATGACGTACTTGTGAAGATTTTGTCTCACTGATTAAACGTTTCAACGAATGGCATTAACTTTGCATTTGCGTGATGGGCAATAGTGTTGATAAACAAGCCAAACTACTCAGTTTGAGCTGGTCTTTGGCTCGTTGAAACCTCGTTAAAGTAATTGGTTTTTTTTGACAAAAACTTAAAAACTTTTTTTTTTCGGTGAGTTCGTTAAGCTGTGGTATAAACTATGAATATATTACTATGCAACTTTCGTCACCCATGCATTAGACTAGGGTATAAACTTTATAACTTGGCTGGTCCGACTAAAACTCCAGGTAAGTCCAGTCTACAAAGGAATATTTGGTTGATTTCTAAGTTGGGCTCATATGACGTTTTGGTGATTGGTTTAAACGGAGATTTCACAGCCAGCAGTATTTTTTCGTGTGGACGAATTCTTCTATCTTGGTCGTTGGCCAGTCATTAGTACATTTTTTTTTTTTTTCGAGAATAGAGAGATTTTTTTTCGAGAATTCTTCTATCTTGGTCATTGGCCAGTCATTAGTAGTAGTACATACTAATACTGGTGCAAATACTTTCTATACAAGTGAGTTGTTGAAATTGGATGCACACGGAGTGTTGCAATCTTTTTTAATTTATCGTTAAAGAAGTTCTTGCTATTCCACCTGGTATGATTTTTTTTTAACGCGACTGCCACGTGGTGTTGTAGGGCACGAGCGTAAAAGTGTCTTTCAAATAACTAAAATTCGTGAGTGCGAGAATTGAGAGCACGCGCACAAAATAAGAATTGAGAGCAGAAGCGAATGCCATTTATTCAAGTGACAATTCAAAGTTCGAGCATTTAATTTTGGCAGTATATCACATAATTTAGTACGTGTCAGTACTTCTAATATATTTATCTAAAGAGTAGTCTAACGGGTTAATATATTTATCCAGAATTTTCAAGTAAAAACCATAGGAGTATCTTTGATTCCCAGAGGATATTCCTAAACATCCTTAATTTTCAAAAGAAATGCTCTCACGTAGCAAGGGGATCCCGGTCACTAAACCTCTTGAATTTTTTTATAAAAAAAATTAAATTAAATCCAACCAGTAGTTGAAACATGCCCTCACACAAATGTACTCCTCCATCCCAATTTTTGGTCACTCCTTCTATTCTAACCAGATAAAAAATTAGGTATAATTTTAAATCGGTAATAAATTTTATAATCAATATGAATAATCTCAATTAGTTCTATAAAATTATATTTTTAAAATCATAAAACACAATATAAGTTATGAGATATAATCAATTAAAATTGACCCGAACTCCTAAAAAAAAAAACTACTAATAAATTGGGACTCATGTAACACCCATCCCTGATTTCCGCCTTTTTATACCATCTTTATTTGGACTTGGTACACATGCAAAATCAGAATTAGGAGGGAGAGAGAGATGGCAACAACAGCAGTGAGCGAAGGGGGTGCCAAAGCTCCGAAGATAGTGTGGAACGAGAGGGGGCAGCGATTCGAAACTGAGGACAAGCAAGCGTACGCAGAGTACGTGGTGAGAGATGGTGGGAAAGTGATGGATATAGTACACACCTATGTCCCTTCCACCAAGCGAGGATTGGGTTTAGCTTCCCTCCTCTGCGTCTCTGCCTTCACTCACGCCCAATCTCATTCCATGTCCGTCATACCCACCTGCTCTTACGTCTCTGTAAGCAATTTCTAACCCCCCCCTCTCCCTCTCTCTGTCTCTCTGTATATATAATTAGGTTTTGTTTCGTGGGTTGTGCTCAATTTGAATTTTTTTGGGGTTTGTACAAGGTTCTATCGATGTGCATAAATGAGTTTATAATGTGTGCTTCATGGTTTTGCTGAATTTCTCAGTGAAATATGGGGGTTTTTTATTTTTACTTTTTATGGGTGTGCTCGTCTTTCACTGCAATTATAGGTTTTATCTAAGGTTTCACTGAAATATAATTAGGTTTTGCCTCGTGGGTTTTGCTCAATTTGTGGAATTTTGGGGTTTCTATAAGGTTCTCTCTATGTGCGTATAGGTGTTTATAGCGTATGCTTCATGGGTTTTGCTGAATTTCTAACTGAAATATTGGTGTGTGTATTTTTTTATTTTTTTTTAGGACAGTTTTGGTTTTGTGATTTTGGGGGCTGCAGTCATGGTATTGGATGATTATGTTGGATTTATGTAATTGAGAAGGCATTCAAGTAAAATTGTTCATGGGCGATTGTTTGATTGGCAATGCCTGTCGATCTTAAGCGATGGTTTTCTCTCTGTGTGTCCTTTTCTTCACAAGTTGTCCTTTATTGAATGAAATTATGGGGTTTCTTACTTTCTTTAACACCAGGGCCGGCCCTGACATTTGGGAGGCTTAAAGCAAATGTAAAAGATAGGACCCTTGTTTTTTATCCAGAGAAAATCAATATAGGTGGCTAAAAATGTAAACAGATTACATATGGTATTTTAGCTTGATAATTTAACGAACATAAACTTTTAAATTTTTTATACCATTAGAGATTTTTTTTTTCAAAGTACCGCTCATCGAATGCATTTTTCTAATGTTATTTGTTATCTATAGTTGTAAGAATACTATTTTTACCGACAGAAAGTTATTAGTTTTAAGCCTTTTCTGTTGAAGTTTGTTGATTCAAAACAAACTATTTAAGTTCATTTGTCATTGTGAAAAGTGATTTATTTGTGAATTTGATAGTAAAATTTAAACATAAAATTGAAATAAATAAATAAATAAAAACTTATCAAATATGGTGTGCAAAATATTTGAACATTGGACTTGAGAAACATTTATCACTAAAAACGCTTTATCAATTTATACTAATGTGATTGCTGCAAGAGTTATATGTGGTACAGTGGTAGAAAACAAAGAAAAAAAAAAACTAGCAAAAGCAGCTAGCGTGTATTGAACTCTGGACGCCTGGGTTAACGTGGAAGTGCACAAACCATTGTGACAGCCTTTCTGTTTGTTTTCTATGAGTAATAATCATAATTTACAACTTCTATTGAGAATGGGCCCCCATTTTTTTGCTTAAATTACGGGCCTAAAGCCACCGCACCTCCGGCTTCACCTCAGGGCCGGTCCTATTTAACACACCGTGCTCTGTTGTTCGCAGTCCGTCCAATTATTTCTTTTTCCTGATTTGATGTCTTGATTCTATTTCTACAGGACATTCATATGATGTGAATTTTTTTGTCAGTTGAAGTCCAATATATTGATGTGTTTGTGGTACTTTTTGTTTGGAAATAATGAAGGCTGGGGTCATGGACTCATGTTATTGGCTTGTTAAGTTGGATTGTTTGTAGTTGAGAATCATGTACAAAAGATTGTTTCAATTTCATTGGAAGTTAATCATAACTGAATGGATACATGAATTGGTGCGGTAAACTAGCTATTTCATGACAAATAATGTGTCCATGCATGCCCTCTTCTGGCGCACTACTAAATAGAGCCATTTTGGGGGTTCCAATATAATTGTGAGGGCTAAAAATCTGAGAGATTCCCTCTTTCTTTGGAGCTTCACCTTGAACTTCAGTCTTGGGAACGGAGGACTTTGACCAAGGACTTCTACACTGGTTTCTACACACAATCAACCACGTAAACTCGCTAGAGGTATTCTGGTTTGGGTGTTTTGACCGGAAATACCCTCTGACTGTTAAGTCAGACTTTTTTCAAGAGTGGTTTTGTTACAATTGAAGTGTCGAAGAATGAAAGTATGCTTATCCCGATTTACCCAAAAAAAAAGTATGCTTATTCCCTTGAAGTGACGAGATTTGATACACTACTATCCTACTCTACATTGTGTTGTCACATCCTTTAGTCGGTCTGGGTTTGGTCTTGTCACACATTTATTACGTTTCTCGGTCTTTGTGCATGTCAATGTACCTCCCCTCATCTTTTCTATTAATACCTTCAGGCTTCTCTTATGAAATCTCGATTTCTACCTGCTCCTTTTGTCTCCATTAGATTTGAGGTGGGCTCGCAGATCACCCTCAGGTCCTTCTGCTCGGGATGCACCGACTCAAATCTCGTTTATTTTTCCTCGCACACAATAATCATTTTAAAAAATCTAGATCAGTGGCTTTCATAGAGAGTTGGTATCTTACTTGGTACAAACCCGCTCTCACTCGTAAGCTATGAAGCATTGGTACTCCGAGAATGCCATCACATGAGTACAGGGTACTGGTACTGTCACGGTACGAGTACAACAAAATCCGTACCTGGTATAGAAGAAACAAAATCGGTTACGTTTTGATATTCAGGTTCTGGTTCGGTGCGTCATGTATGAGATGAGTACTACGCGTACGGCTCCTATACGCCATCGAATTTTACGCTCCTGTTTGACTTTGGTTCCATGATGAGTATGGAAAGTAGGACAACATTATCCGAGAACTTTTAAAAGTTGTTGGTTACGAGTCAAGTTTAATGGGTGTGAGATGAAATTTTTGCACCAGGTGTAAATGAAAATTTCTCTGTAGCTATGTATAATTGGTTCTTCGTGATATCTGTTTACCCATAGAGCTTAGTAGCCCTACTATTAGCTACCTTATGATGCATGTAAAATGCAAGTAAGGGGTTGAGATTTGGTGGCCTTGGGGGTAGAAGCTGAAATCCTGTACTCCTCTCTGGGTACTGTTACATGGCGTGCGATGATTTATAGTGGGAAAAGATGGATCTACTTATGATTGCGTATGTGGCCATTCATACTAGGTTTGCCCGTAATTGTGGTCAAAACTATACGTAGTAAGGGATGTGCCATCCTAGTGTGGCAGGATAATCCACCCCTAAATCCTTTCAGAAAAGATGATAAAAATATGATTACTCTATAATTAACTGAAAACACGTTGAAAACACCATTAGGAGATGGCCAATCCTTTCAGTGTTTGAATAACGAATTGGTATAAAATATTACTTTGGATTTGGATTTGCGTATATCCACAGCCTACAGCTTCTTAAGCATGTGAGGATTAGTTTCCTCGCCACATTGCCGAAGTTTAGCCGACAAAAAACCAGAAAGTTAGGGAACTTTCTTCTTAGGAAAGTGAACATGCTTATTTACTAGGCAGAAACCACAAAAAGTTAGTGCTGTTGTTTAAACCTTGCCAATAAATGTCTCAGTTGCACTTATTTATTCTTGTTTCTACTCCTCTATAGACAGATCAATTGCATTGATCCTAGCCGTTTGTTTGTTCTGTTGCTCTTTTATATTCTTGTTCAACTGAATAAGCTCACCATGTCTATGTTGATCTAAATCCTTCCATTTCTGGGTCGTGCCTTCGTTCCATTTTAATGCTGAACCACTCTTTTCTACTTGCAGGACACTTTCCTTCCTCGGAACCCATCTTGGAATTCGGTTGTGCACTCGGACCATCTCAAATCCAGTATATGAAGCTTTCGGTTAACCTGTTTGCGACGTTTTATTGAGATAATTTGAATAATAACTGGAGGTTTCTGTCCCTTTTATAAATTGCTTTGGTGTAATGCTGCTTGTAATCTTTTCTGGTGTTTCTTCTTTCACCGGTAAATAATGCTTGTAATCTTTACTCCAACTTAAAAACAGCATTAACTTGTATGCTTTAGTTGCTCTGTTGTTTGTTTCTGTTATGCGATTTCTAAAAACAGAGCCCTGGTTAGAGGAAGCATCTAAAGGTCGAAGACAACGGTTGGTCTTCGCAATGACCTAAATTCTCAAATCCCAAGTTGGTCTTTTCATGTGGTAGTTTAGGGAGCAGGATAGTAGTGAACAAGGTTCTGCTCCATTGAAAAAGAACCTGGCTACGCGTACGTACACGCACATGTACGTCTACGCACGAACGTATCTGGACTGTTCGTTTCAGGAATCGACGGTCCGGATTTAAAAAAAACTCTTCCATGGAAGAGGTTTTTTTTAATCCGGACCGGCGGACCGTCGAGAATACGCACGGACGGTCAAGATGCACCGTCCGTGCATATTGCGTACGGGTGCGTACACATCGAATTTTTGATTGAAAAATCTTCAATTTGCCCTGTCAATGTGGTAAATGTTAGGAAGAATATTTGGGGAAAAGGAAAGAAATCAAAGATCTGAATTCCCTGGTCGTTGTTGCCCTTTATGAGAACTGAAAGTCCAGAGGTAAAGTTAAGAGCAAAAAAGGTTAAATAGTTTTTGAGATCTCTATTTTTGTTTATTGATTCTTCCGAAAACACAACGAGCCTCTAACTTTGAATTCTCTAATGCAAGCTTAAAATTTGAGACTCAAAATGAAGAACAGTCGGACAGCATCAGTTCTCTATTGTGAGTTCTCTATTTTGATTCGACTCACGTCATTATCATCATTTTGGAGGCACAAAACAACTCTTTAATCCAAAACATGCACTTGGAGACTAGACCAACAATGTCAGGGCCATGACTAGCCGTCCCTGATCATCGTTGCTACTGCTGCTATCGAAACTCCTCTACCTTAACACTGGTTCACGCCAGCGGGTTCAACCGGTTGAACGGCCAGCCATCCTCCTCTCCGGTCCAGATAACCCCAAATACCGCTACTAAATCAAAACCGGCCAGCTATATAGTGAAAACTGTTCGAACCAACGGTTTAACTGTTAAACCAGTAACAACTGGTGTTGGATTTACCGAACCGGTTTGAAAAAAATTCGACTAAAATATCCTTCATATGACAACTTCAATGCCGAATGCGGCAATCAAGAGCTGTGAAGCATTAAATCACCGTCTTGAGCGTAAAGTGTCAATTCTTGGCTACCTTGTCTGGCTTAGTCTAGTTCTGGGCTTGTAGAATTATTCTTCTGCTCCCTTATATGTTGACGCTTTACACTTTTCTCATCAAGGGCGAAAGCCCTTTTTTTTGCCCAACGACAGAAAGGCGAATGCCCACTTATCCTGCATGATTTGCTTGATCATCGTAATGATCATCATAATAATTATCGTCTTGCTTGTCTCTAGTTTCCTGGTTCCCCTGTATTGTCTGATTTTTAGAAACAGTTTGGCGGAGAATCTCTTCTGCATTAATCTTCATAACGCTTCGTCAAATTCCAGTTGCATTTTCATCAGCTGTGACTCCATGACTACCAAGGGAGAGCGAGATGGAGAAAAAGAAAAAAAAAGGACTTGTCTGAGTAGTGAGAATCTGTCGAAAAACTGCTAACGAAGTTTTTTTCCCTTGCTTCTCGTTCCTGCTCAACATTATGAAGCAACATGGTGAAAGAAGTGTCTAGCTCGTTAATTTCCCAAGGAGTTTTCCAGAAACAGAAGCATGCATACCTTAAATTTAAAGACCTAATCAGGTCGACACCTTACACAAAAGGGTAGAAACCTTACTACTCGACAAGAAACTTCTCAGCAATCTGTAATAAATAGGTAGAGACCTCCAGAACAGGCATTAGCTGTTCAATTCAATTCACCCGTTACATCAATTTTGAAGCAAGGAATCCTGCTTTCCTCTTCTAAAATTTTATCATTTGACCCGATGAACCAATAAATTCTCAAATATCCATAGGTTTCTGGGCCTCATCTTTTCCAAACAAGCAATTTATTCATTCCAGAATGACCAGTTTATACATAACAAATTACAACAGAGTTCTGGTACATTACCATGAGATCAAATTTACAAGGCGGAAAGCATGACAAAAAGCAATGTCAAAACACACATTTAGTGTTTCCCAGCATGAATTCGGCATAAGTACATAAGAAGCCACTCAAATGAACAATATAATGTGTAAAAATATAGAACGCCAAATTGCAGTGATAGAATGTCGTACGTATATCTACAGATGGAGGACGTTCTGTTTGTTACAGTTATCATACAGCTATCAGCCAGGTACAAAATAATCCATCCTTTCCACTGGCAGGTTCAAAACTGACGTTTCTGCCTACATGATAGAGAGTACAAAGGCAAAATGTTAGCATAAAGGTTCCTTGCTAGCACTTATACATGAGAAAAATCCTTATTTTGATTACTGGGAGAAATCGAAGATCCGTAGGTAATTGAAAATAGATCTCGACAAACATCCATGTAGCATTATCAACTAAAGAGAGAGAAAAAAAAAACATAAAGACTAAGAGAAAATATTGAATAGCCTGCTTAAAATATTCTAAGGCTCAACTATCATTTTTTACCCTATTTCGTTGATGAGGAGATAGTTAGCATGGGGTGAGAACAACAGTCTGTCCCATAAATTCAAGCATCAGATCATCTATAGCGGCATCACCACCTAGTACAAATTAAGAAATGCACAGCAACATTTTTGACAAGCGAATGTGCAATGCGAAGCCGTTTATTCTTGATGGGGTAAGTAGGGCTCGACCGCTCGAGGTCTCGAGGGGTAAGCATTTAGAAGTTTAATTTCAAGTATGATAGATACATAAAATTACTTAAAAATCTTAAAAGAGAGAGAAGTGATAACAATTCTCATTGCTCTAAAATACTTATAAATTCCTCTAAACCAAGAAATATATATTAATATAAGAGTGAACCAATTTTTCTAAAAATGCAGACCCAAGTAGGCACTCTCCTACTTGAGAGGTTGGGAGGGGGTGGGAGAGTGGAGATTTATAGGCCATGTTGTTCAGGAAAAGCGTGGGCCCCACCTGAAATGTGTAAAAATGTACAAAAGGCACACCTTGTGCTAACACCCCATATACAAGATGCAGGCTTTTGGAGGGTAAGACACAAAATTGAAACTCTTGAGACGTTTTCAATAGCCTAGCCTGCCTCGGAGTGAGCCTCAATATAGCCTTTGAGAACATTGCTAGGTATGTGGAAGGACTTCATATACAAGTCACTTATCGCCATTTGCATGTTGACATTGAATGCTACGGATATGGAGAGTGTGTTATATGTACTCCTTCAAAATGCATAAATCCTCAAATCAATAAAGCTGCTGGGTAGGGGTGTAGGGGAATTCATTGGAATATCTAACTAGGAGCCTTGAAAATAGAAGTTGTTTAGAGGGGCCAACTCTTAATAGTTGAAGGACTTATGCATGGCCAACTCATATTCATTATATGATCGGTAATGAATTGTGACAAGACCTGAAGATAACAAGTTAAAAAGCAGGATTCTACAAAACATGTATGTACTTTTTCATAGCTTTAAACAATCCCGGAATAACTAGGATAGTTGGAAATCTCTTCCCCGGTTAAAATCTTAGAGGACCTACCGGTAGATGTATAATTTAGAAAACTTAAGGTCCATACTAGAGCATGAGAAGCTTAAGTTGTCTTCTTTTTTTGACCAAGAGAAGCTTAAGTTGTCATTCCATGTATTTGGTTGATCACTGAATTCAGACTTCTCTTTAGCTTGACGACATTTACTAACATAAAAATAATATTACGGAACGAACTAGTTACCAATGAGGGTATAACTTTTATCTTTGATAAAGAAAACATACTTTTGCACACAGTATGGTTTAGCAAAGTCAAGATCAGAAATACCAACATACCTCTTCAAATGGAATGAAGACGAAAGGTGTGAGACCCCTTTTGTGAGTAACAGCTGGCACGTCTGGGTTGTGTGTTTCATCCTCTTGCCACCCTTCCACAACTCCGAGAATGTCTTCATCAGTGCTAGAAACCTCACCATCATTCACACCACTCGTAACAAGTGAAAGCAAATCCATCCGATTGTTAGCCCCAGCCCTTGTTCCCCTCAACCTGTTTGCACAGCGAAATGAGCCAAGTAGAGTCAGTACCATAACATAGGAACCACAGATGTGGCTGTGCAATCCTAGATAGCTGCAATTTTCCTTTAGTCAATGTTTTTCCAGATAAAGATCACAACTTTTCTATAAGCTTCCTATTATCTTCTTTTATGGAGATGCATGTCAATTGGAACGAATAAAAAACAATACTGAATTTTCTTCTATCAAATCAGGAACTTCGATCCTTCCAGAATTTGTACTCCTTTAAAATGCATATACATGTGTTTTGTACCAACGAGTTTTATTGGCTTTAGTAGGGAAACCGTTTGCCACAGTTGGTCTACCCAACCTGGGGAAGTGAAAAAAGGGGGGGTGGGGTGAAGAGTGGGTAAATGACGTAACCTACAGCTCTAACTGAACGAGGTATCTGCCTGCTGTTAAATCCCTTTTATGCTTGCCAGCATAATTTTCACCATTGCAACTCAATGAAAACTCCAGAGCTTGTGCAATTACATGATTGCTAGTGAAAGGTATACATGCAGAAATACAAGTAGAAACGAGTGGGTCTTTCATAGTGTGTGCCCGTGATCATGAATCTTTAATGACTAATCAATATCTGTTATACCTATACCTGTGTAAACAAGACAACTCTCGACTTTCCATGAAGAACGGGGTCAAGGCTGTTTATTTCAAAGTTGCTCAAGTTAAAGGGAAAACAGCCCATCCCAACAAAGGATTACAATCAGTGACAAGGCTTCAGTTTTCAAAAGAAACAAAAACTGAAGAAAAGAAGGAAATAATCTAATTGCACAGTTCCCTCCATAGGGTTTACCCCCACCACATCCACCACTTAGATGAGCTTTATTTATTGATTAGTTTGACTAAAATGAATACAGTTATTACGTGTCTCACATCCCGCGAGGAATCATCATAAAAAAAATGACCGGGAAGGGCTTCATACGAGCAGTTTTTCATATAAACCGTAGATATATATTTTTAATTTTGGGAAAAATTGCTCGGATGAAGCCCTTCCCGGTCATTTTTTTTATGATTCCTCGCGTGGACCCTTAAAAACAACTCTTAAACACATTGAACGATTCGGATCATCAAAATTTAATCGGAAAATGGGAGTCCCTTACTAGAAGCTTGGTCTGGGTGTGTGTGTGTGTGTTTGTGTGTGTGTGTGTGGGTGGGTGTGTAATGGATAGAGAGAGAGACTTTTGATTCTTTGTATCACGCAATAAAATTGATGGGAATAAAATGACTATCTAAAACACCTTAAGCGGATTCTCCACACAGTAGGTCGCAAGCCAGGGTACAAGAAGGCAGCTTCAACCTGCAAAGAGAATCCATAAGCATCATCAATTAATAACCGACGAATGCTAAACTTTGATGAGATACCATGAAGGCATGAAACATGAAAAAATGCCCAAGAGATAGAACTTAACCTTGTCATCAGACAAGGTGTAATGGCCACTATGAACACATTCTGCTTTAGATGCACGGAAGTTCATGAATTTTACCACGTCCTTCACCTTTTGTGATGAATTCTAAACATCGCAAACAAATACAGAAAAGTGGGAGTAATTAGCATAGCAATAAACCTTGCCTCAACCTTAATTCGGATGCACTAAGCCAGTTGAGGAATATAACCTTATAAAGAAACCTCCCAGAAGGGTAAAATCTCAAATAACGGAAGTAGCACACCTGCAATATGAGCAAACAAATTCATAGTAAGGTAAACCAAGAACTATACTGTACATCAAAAGCCAGTGTTGAAATCATCACGAGACTGCTACATTTCCAATTGTGCAATTCAAGTAAGGATAACAGAGAATTTCTGCTACGATAGGCGTAATTATCCTCTTGCTTTGAAGACCTTTCTTTCTCAGCTGGCCATTGTATTTGAAGTTTCTGAGGTACTTAAATTGGCTCCAGGAGAAAGTAGGAGGCATAGCAAAAAAATAATGAAATTCCATGCAATAGGCCATGCCCCAAGCACTTGCCAAGAACCCATCTTCACTTCTCCAAAAGAGAGAGAGAAACAGAAAAAGAAGCTATGCGAGAGACAACATAGAATTCAGCAAGATTCACGAAAATTTCGATGACATAGCCACGTTTTCAGTTTTTGAAGGCAAATATAATGTAAAAACCATTCATCCAACCCATAGAATTCCCCCTGACCAATATTTATTAAATGATATATCAAGGATTCTACTTCCTTGAAAAAAATGGAAAGCGACAGAAATGGATATACATGTCATGCGGAGATAGAAATGAAGAGAGACGTACCACATGAACTGGATTGCTGACTTTCCACTCAGCAATTCCGGCACGAATATACGTGTTTCTACTGACATAAAGGCCTGTTTCATACAAAGAAAAATTCAGAGTGGAGCAAATAATAGTACTTGAGAATAGCAGGAAAAAAAATATGTAGGGGGCCAATAGTCCTCATTTTGAGATAAGACATGCTACATGCTATATGACAAAGAGAGTCCAACTTTTTGCAGTTCTTCCTTGATGACTGTGGAAAGTATGACTTATAACATGGTTTCAGCCTTTAAGGCATCACATCAATGTTGACGGCTCCTCCTTCCAACTTCAAGGTATATTAGTGTATATTTTCCACAGAATGCTCCTAAATACCTTCTCGACTTACGTGATCTGGCTACAATTATGGGTTTATCCCAAATCCCTACTGCCCTATGAAACAATCAGACCTATGAATAGTCACTTGCCTGTCATCCTCCCCCGCCCCCTGTTGGTCGGATTAGAGGTCGTATTAGAGCATTGTTCCAAGACACTTATTGTCGTTATAAAATTGGCAGAGAGATGAATTTTTGTTCTAGGTCCCCGGGCAACTGACATGACTAAAAATACAACACAACAATAACAATAACAATAACAAAACCCATCTAGTCCCCAATCACTGGGGGTATGGGCGGGGATGATTGTAGACAGACCTAACCTTTGACAATATGCACAAAGTGGCCGCGATCAGAATACCACTGAAGCAGTGGCACCCCTAAACCTCCAAGAACCTAGGAGCTAAAGGGACGTTTTGCTGCAGAACCATGCCCCCAAATCAAAGCCAAAAGGCATCAGGGAGGGCATGCGTAGAGACCCAAATCAATTTATGTACTCATTACTATGCTTCTTTCATTCATGGTCCAGAGAAGCTAACATGACTAAAAATGAATTGTAAAATTTGTTTGAGACACCTTTGGAAATCAACAAAGTTGGGAGTCAACTATTCCCTATTTTGCATAAGCTGACGTTATGCAAACTTAAAAAGCTCTGACGTGATGATATCAATAATGCCGCTATAGTTTTAAGAGTGCACTCTTATCATCATTATACTGAAGTTTGAGAGCCTCATATGAGATCATGATTCACTGGCCGGGCGCACCTATATAAGTGCCTTATATATGTCTGGCACAGATATGCTTTGGAGTTCGGACACGCCTGGATTCATGTCAAATATGCCTTGGACAATGTGTTTACAATCCAAACATATTGGGAGACATCTTTGGAGAGTAGTTGAAATTTTTGATAAATAATCCTGGAGCAAAATTATAACACCACAAGTAATCTGCTCTAGATTGAATAATAACACTTGAAAAATCGCAACTATTTTGTTGAGTGAGGTTCTTCTTTTCGATGGATGATATATAAATTATACAGCTCAATGTTTTTAATGTTGAACCAGTGTTAGTTTTCATTCGTATAGTTGTTTATGGATACGATTATCACTAACAAAAAAAAGAACACACATTAAAAAAATTATCTTACGCAATATCCAGTGTTAGTAGCTAGCCTTCTTGAAAATCACCGTGTCACGTATCTGTCGCTGTTTTTTTTTTTTTGGTTCGTATCCGTAGTTGTATGCTGGTGTCTTATTTACTCGCCTTTCAATTTCACGACTTCCGCAATTCTTTATCAATATTATTGCATAAGACACATTCTGTTCAGCTCCTAATCTCAAATCTCTTGATACTAGAGCTTCGCTGCAAATTTCCATCAAGAACGTAACTGTACTATTGTAATCTTAACTAGTCCAAATACTGTAGGAAAACAGATATCATTAATTTTGGAACTTCAAATTGAATTGTCCATTCAATTTCTCCACATGTAACATAGGTTACTATCAAGTCTCGATGTTTTCGCAGTTCAAAAAAAAAAAAAGGTCTCAATGTTTTTACTTTCCTTTGCCCCATCCTCCCCCCACAGTCACCACGTCCCAGGTAGACAGCCATTACCATAGTAATTATTCTCGTAAGAGTAATGATTGATTCTCCATATGCTATGTCTTTGCTTAAAAGCACTAAGAGGAACTTTGTGGTCCGGTAGAAAGAAGAAGAAATCTACCCTTTGGGATTGTTTCACCCCAATTCTTAGCAAAGGGCTTGATATTACCAGGTATACAAGAAGTTGTAACCTGAAGTGCTTTAAAGCATAATATTCAAATTCCGCGGTTGTCGTCTCTGAGCATTTTGCACAGTAGAAAGTCCAACAGGCATCAAAAGAATATGATCCAGAATTATCCACATTCAGGCCCTATAAGAGAGAATGCGAATGGAACATAAAAGTTAAAAAATGACAAGAGAAACCTCACCTCATTCAAGATATAACTAGGAAATAAAAACTTACTAGTTAAAACTGTTAGAGAGTTTGATTTACATTTATCACTCATTTCCTCACAGTTTAAGCTTTTGGACTTATGGTGCTCTAACTGTCGAACATGGTATTAGAACTTAGGTGAGGACATGAAACGAAGTCTCTTGGTCTGCCTTTACGTTTGCATTGCGTCGAACAGCATGTCTTTATAGTTGCAGCTCAACATATAAGATAGGGTTGTACTGAGGGAGGATGTAGAGTCTTCCAAATGAGGGAGCGGGTAGAGAGGTTGATAGCAATTGTAGGCAGTAGGGAGCTTGATAGCAATTGCTTGACCACTTTCATAACATCTTAAGCTTTTGGGACTAGTTATGCTAATATGTTTCTATAAAAGCATATCCACTCCAGAGGAGCCAATAAAAGAGAGGGTTTCCCAATTTCATGTTTGGTCATTTGGACTATTTTGCCCCTCCAATTGAGTTTTGTTGTGTTGGCTGAGTTGTAATTATGGGGCTAGGGGCTGGCTTGGGTATCTTTTGACATCTTTTGTTGGTTACCCAAATTGCCTTTCTAGACTTTTAAACATTTCCTTCTGTGTCCTTTTTTTAAGCCCTTCTTTTATCCATTTGTGTAGGGTATTGTGCCACTTTAGGAGGCTATTTACGCCTTTGCACATGAGGGGAAAACACATGTTCACACTTTTGTACTGATAAAGTTTGGGTTCTTAAGAAATAATTGAAGTACGCCCCCTTGGACTTTTGGAGAAGATTTAGTGTAACCCCAGAGTTTCATATGTCACAGATTGAACCCAAGATGAAATTCAAAAAAATGACAGAATGGCCCCGGACTTTAGAACATGACTATTTCTGCCTTATAATTTGAAACAACCTTCAATGAGCATGATACTCGTGCTTATCACGAGGCCGTCAACCTAGTAATAAGCTACAAGCGACAAGGAAGCACGTGATACAGAAAAAGAACAATGAAATAACAAGTTACTGGTAAACATAGTTAACATGCACACTAAATAACTATTTTTACAGGTACCTAATCGCACGATTCACGATTCGATTCACGATTAAATTCACAATTCACGGAAAAAAGATACAAATCTATAGGTCAATTAAGGGTTATATAAAGTTGGTGGTGAATTATACGATTCACAATTCAATTCACAGTTCACGCAAAAACGATAGAAATCTATAGGTGAATCAAGGTTTATCACAATTGTTGCAATCGACAATTTGAAACCACTTTTGTGGTTTTGTTTGAACTTTTCTTGCAGAAAAGCAAGGATATAAGGTTTTTAGGAACAAAAAACCTTATTCTCATGCAAAAGTAGTTAATAATTTGTTGTATGGTATTTATTCTGATCCAGGTCAGGGCTAAGAGCCTCGGACCAACCCACATAATGTTGCCATAGAAGCTAGCTTCGTACCTATTAGGCTACAAACTTCTATTATGTCAAGGCCAAGCTTTCATTTTTCTAATGAACCTACAAACATCTATATTTACATATCCATTTTATTATAGTATTTATGTACAACTATCTTTCTTATTAGACCATGTGATCATCAATCAATAATAGAAAACATACTTAAATACTGATTTAAGCTTAAATTATGCAATTTTACAATGGATCTTTATTATGTACGAGCATAGATACATTTTCCAATGTATTTTTTAATTTAGACTGAATCGTTACAATTCACGATTCGATTCGATTCGTGATTTGACAACAGTGGCTGAGGAGATGAAACGAAGTCCCTTGGTTTGCCTTTACTTTACGTTTGCATTGTGTTGAACTGCATGCCCAGATATTTGTAGCTCAACATATAAGATATGGTTGTACTTGAGGGAGGATGTAGGAGTCTTCCAAATGAGGGAGGGGGTAGAGAGCTTGATAGCAATTGTTTCACCGCTTTCATACCAGCTTAAGCTTTTGGAACTAGTGATGCTAATACGTTTCTATAAAAGCATATAATAAAATACAAGCAACATGGAAGCACATGATATAGACAAAAAAAAAACAATGCAATAACAAGTTACAGGTAAACATGGTTAACATGCACACTAAACCAAATGCAAAAACTAGATAATTATTTTTACAGGTACATCTTACCATCAGTACGGATCCTCGGTCTTGAAAGCCACATTTTCCTCCATGAACCATCATATTTTGAATGCAAAATCTTGTAATTTTCCACCACTCCAAAGACCTTCATGGGAAACCCGCGTTTAAACTTTATCATTTTCCATGCATATATAATTAAAAAAAGGCTTCATAAATAATATGGAAGTAACCTGCCAAGCCTTTAAGCATGCATTGCGCCAAAACACAGGGTTACGAACTGTATAACTCCATTTTCGACAAACACAAGCTGCCCTTCCCAAGTTAAATGGAGTCATTCTTGCAAAGATCTGCGGAAAAAAATTCGTGACATTTGATTTACTGGGCAATACAGCTGTCCCATAGTGTACGTACGTGGTACATTCATAGTATAAAAGAGTCAAAGCAGTACTTCAAGATGCTTGGACTTGTTTCTCAAGTTTCCCGAGATATAATCCAGAATATGTAGAAACAAAATTGATGAATATGAAAAGAAAAAAAAAAACTCGATTGCAGCTATTGGTTCTTCTTGGGAAAAAAGATTTCAAAAAGAGACCTTTTGACAAGTTCAATTCCAGAAAGCCCATACCTCGAAAAGTAGCTCATCTGGCAAGCACCGATGAATAAGGGCTGGATCAATAAATGGCTTACTACTTGCACTGCCAAGAGGAGCGACTGGTCTTATATGAACTCCATAAAGATCTATAATTCAACCAAAAACATAAAAGATGTAAAAACTCAAAATCAAAATATGTACTTTAAAAAACAAGGAAAGCATGGGACAATAAAGATTCCACAAATGGCATCAGCCAGGTGAGCAGGAAAAAACAAATAGCATTACCAAGCCAAGGTCTCTGTGTTACAAAGAACCGAGCAGTTCTCAGCTGCGAAGCTGCTTCAAGCTCGGCTGGAATTTTCAATGCAAAATCTGCAAGCAGCATAAGCAATTATAAACAATTGCCAGGAGTAGATACAGTACGATGCGAATAATATCAAACCAGACAAAAGATATAATCAACCACGTAACAGAATCCAAAGAAATGTACACATAAGACCAACAACCGTACATCAATACAAGAGCCCATGACAGGAAGAAACAAACTCAAGAAACCCGCAACAAGAAACAAGTAATCATTCCCTACTTCTGACAAGGATTGACCCATGTAAAGCTGAGCTAGCCCAGTTAGTTAACTACTACAAACAATTTTCTTACGACTGAAAGATACTAAACATAAAACACACACAAACACAGACAAGAACAACAAGGATTTGAAAAATCATTTGCAGAATTTAATTCAAATTGATTTTGAAAACCCAACCAAATTACAGAAAACATAGGCCATATGATCAGTACCCAGATAGTGAAATGAAAAAAAGTGATCGACTTTGGAGGTATTCTACAGGGAATTACGAAACAAGAAAAGAATTCGCACTTCCATATCAAATTATGCACTGAAACAGAAAAATATTTGACAGAATTACTCCTAATTTATAGGGTAAAACGGGAATTAGGAAAATTTACCTGAAGTCATGACGATCGTCGAAGCGGGGAGCTGGGTTTCCCTTCGGATATTTTTGCTGGGAAAATGAGAGGAAGAAACCAGAGGTAGAAGAGAGAGAAAAGAGCCTTTTTCTAAACGAAGACCGACGCTGGAATGGTTAATTATCTCTTTAGCCCTCAAACTATTCCAAAATGTTTTTTATTTGTATCAATTTGAACTTATATAATAAGAATCACTTCATCCCATGAACAGCAACAATGGGTTCTAATTTGGTGTCTCAAATGCGCAAAAGTGAACAGTTTTGCCCCTCTTATTGGGTTTCTTCTTGAGTTTATTTAGAACAGATGGGTGAATTAGGTAATTAACTTGAGTCTTTTGGTTCCAAGCACCTCACTTGCTTCCTTGTTTTGCTCCACATCGGAGGTTCCAATGAGGCACAAAAGCTAAATCACCATTAAATACACGAATTAAATTCCACAGAAATTCTAAATTGTTCCTCTCTCTTGCTTGTAGTAGCAGAGGCGAAATCTCCCAAATTTTTCACCAGCTCCTCATTTAATTATCGTAGACGAAATCTCTCAATTTGATCTTCACCAGCTCCTCATTTAATTATCGTAGACGAAATCTCTCAATTTGATCTTCTTGCTTGTAGTAGCAGAGGCGAAATCTCCCAATTTCTTCATCAGTTCTTCATTTAACGAAGATGTGCATGACAGAGGCTAAATCTTTGAAATCGTTCTTCCTTTATTGGTGCTAATTCCTTAGGTGGGACTTCTATTTCTTCGTTTGCCTGCAAGATTTGCTTTCGCTAGTTTATAAGGAGGAAGGCCGGTCAGCAATTTCATCTACTAATTGGGCAGCCATTTGGCTTACAATCGAATAGGGGCAGTTTTGCCCCTCCTATTGGGTTTCTTCTTGAGTTTATTTAGAACAGATGGGTGAATTAGGTAATTAATTTGAGTCTCTTGGTTCCAAGCACCTCACGTGCTTCCTTGTTTTGCGCCACACCGGAGGTTCCAATGAGACACAAAAGCTAAATCACCATTAAATACACGAATTGAATTCCACAAAATTTCTAGATTGTTCCTCTCTCTTGCTGGTAGCAGCAGAGGCGAAATCTCCCGAATTCTTCACCAGCTCCTCATTTAATGATCGTATCAAAGATGAAATCTCCCAATTTGATCTTCTTGCTTGTAGTAGCAGAGGCGAAATCTCCCAATTTCTTCATCAGTTCTTCATTTAACGAAGATGCGCATGACAGAGGCTAAATCTTTGAAATCCTTCTTCCTTTATTGGTGCTAATTCCTCAGGTGGGACTTCTATTTCTTCGTTTGCCTATAAGATTTGCTTTCGTTAGTTTATAAGGCGGAAGGCCATTCAGCAATTTCGTCTGCTAATTGGGCAGCGGTTTGGCTTGCAACCGAAAGAGGGCAGCTGATCGGGCAAGTGAGAGATGGCTTCAACGCCCTGTTTGCAAATCACGCCTTTACCCTTTCTTCATCTTCTGGATTTCCGACTTCGTTACTGAAAGTCTGCGTCTACTTTGATGCCCTATACGAGGTTTCATACGCTTCCTTGTTCCTGACGATTCTCACTCGTACAAAAGGAGGAAGGACGATCTAGAGGGCGTCTACAATTGTAGACTTTAGAAGGGTTACTGTTCGAGCGGCGCTATCTGGTACTGGGAAACAACACTAATGGAGCTTAAAGTGAACCACTTTCGGCAAGAAACGGCAATAAAGTTAATTGGTACGATGGGTGTTATTTGATTTGAAGCGCATAGTCCTTTTCTCATTGAAGAAGGGGGACAAAAGGTTTTCGTGAATAATAGATGTCACGCCCCAAATTCCATAATTTTAATTCAGTACATAATCCACGTGGAGGTCAACGCCATCCACGGTCAAAGTCAAGTTACACGTTCAGAGTCAATAAAAGTCAAGAGTTTAGTGTACCGAATCA